>JAVJIF010031449.1:0-106103 GCA_038442645.1 Agave tequilana
TTAGGGACCTATATCGCAAAAACCCCAGATTTAATTATGCATTTGTAAGTGAGGTCACTGACTCACTATATGAAGACAAAGGCATAGATATTATTAAAAAAAATTTAAAGTAACATATAGTTGAGTATTCTAATATCCATCTTAAGCAAATACATTCTGTTTCACATTGAGAAGAGGAATAAATAATTCGGATTATCAACTCGGACAATACTACCAGCATAGATGGTGAGGCATGCATCTCTGCAAGTTTATACCTCATGTTTATTATAAACGTTTTATAGAATTTCACTTAAAATCCAAACTGACGTGGACTGTAACCTTTCATGTCATGTAAATTTATATATAGAGTTTACTGGGTACATTTTGGTACAGGTCCTCAAACTGTTTCCTAAATGGACAAGGACTAAGAGGCTGTTTGGCTCATGGAGAGTAGGCACATGAAAACGTGGTGTCAGGTTTTCGGCATTTTCCATCAAAACACTTAAAAAACGCTTTTCATACTATTCATGCACTCCATCAGTTTTCAGGGCAAACTAACAGCCAGGGGAAGAAAAACACTGTGAACATTTTCTTAGATAAATTGATATTGAACCACACTCTCAAGAGGAAAAGATCACATCTGCACCATCAAAAAGTCACATCTCTCTTTTCCATATACTGTTTTTTTTGAGGGTGGGATGCAGTTTTTCACCTTTTCTGAGGCAAACAAACAGGACCTAAATAAAAGAAGAAAAAAGGACTGAGGAAAAATGGGAATAGAAGAAAGTACCAACATTTTCAGAGATAAATTGATATTGAACCACACACTCTCAAGGGGAAAAGATACATCTGCACCATCAAAAGGTTCACCTCTCTCTCTCTCTCTCTCTCCATATACTGAGCTCCCCAAATGTTTGTCATGAACAATTACAAACCCCCCCCCCACCCAAAATTGTTAAAAAAATAAAAATGTAAATGTAAATCAAATCATTGGAAGAATTTTCACTCTCTCAACTCATATTGTTGGCGGCACCGTCCAGTACATCATCAGATTCATCAACAACCATTTCATTTCTGAAGAGTACTTTGAGATACGGAAGAACCTTTGGTATAACATGCAGGTCAGCTGCATTGACGCTCATCAGATCGAAAGCGATACATGTTCTGTCCATGTGGGCCTCATCAAATACTGGGACTTTCGGGTACCTCTGGCTAAAATGTGTGAGTATCACGCGATATGCACCCGCTGATGCCCCCACCCTATGGCTTCCTTTGTCGTGCTATGATTCTTTGCGATTGCTTCTTCCTCCATGCTGTCCTCGAATGTTGCCTGCAGAAACGAACAGATATTTAACCTACTATTGGTGGTTTACCACTGTTGAAATTTGACCGATTATTTAGTTGAAGGGTGGACCCTATATGGATCATATGAGAAGGTCAAATTGTTATGAAAATGGTCCATAGAAGAGAGAATGGATTTGGCTAATAGGCGTGGAACCACGTTGCCGCAGAAGAGGAAAGGACCCCCTGGTACCAGTCTTGGATGCAAATCTATCCATCCATCAATATCGTATCTGAACCCACTCTTCCATCCTTGCCAAACATGAGCAAGAAACTTAACCCAACATTTGTTGCTTCCGATTTATTTCTATGTTATTAAAGGCATCATTGATGCACCTTCCATTCTCAGTAATTAAGCACATCTAAGGTCATCAGCATCTTATATAGAAGGCCCAAAGTTTAATCTATGAGTGTTGTTCAATATACATGAGAAAGAACCATCCTGACTTGTTAAGAATTCTGTCATTCATATAGTTAGCAAACCGAAATCCTTGGTAGCACCAGCAAAGAAGAATAGCTGGATAAAAGACAACTATAATTGAAAGAGCAGAAGGAATGAAGGACAGTTTCATCTTAGCAGCCACCCCCACTGAACTGCCTTGCGAACTTTGGGCTTACCAACTCGACTTGCCTACCAATGGATACATGACTAGGACTAGATATAGTCCCTAAATCACTCTCTAGTTGTATGTTTAATCTGAGTTCCAACACTAATAATATGTACAGTCTGAACCAACTCATGCAGGGAAAGATTATTTGGTATTCATAGATTGTGATCCATTACAACATAACTCGTCTACACAAATTCGTGAGAATATGACATGCGCTATACAGCATTTGCATCCATTTTATGTATGTGGTGCCTTCAATTCTTGATAACATCTTTTAAAATATGTACAGCATGGAAGAAAAAAAACGATGCAGAGAAAGATTATTAGATATCCATAAATTCTGATCTAATACCAGATAACTCGTCTGCATAGGTTCATGGTCATGAATATATGACACGCTACACATCAGCTTCCATTTATACTAGATATGTGGTGTCTTCACTTCTAGATCACATCATTTATGGTTCCATTAACAATGTTACTTCTAAGAAAGTTTCATGTTAGTTCTTTTCCACACTATATTTTCTTTCGTGCAACAAGCAAAGTTGATATAAATAATTTAACAACATAAATATTAAATTTTTAAAATAATTAAATTTTATTTTCAACAAATAAAAAATTTTAACTAATTAATAATGGAGTCATCGAAAAACATTTTAATATGCATACCTGGAACAAGACCATAATTGAAAGACAAGGTAACTGTTGGCTGCCATGAAAAAATAATTATTTAAAGCTTAAAATCTATATACTATTCAGATTTGAGAAGGAGAAATAACATGCCATTTCAATTTTCATTTTTCTGAATTTATAATTAGTTTTCCTATTCAAAATCTCGAGACAATCTTAACAACTGTGAATGAGAGGTGTTTGGCCTACAAAGGAAGTCTAATATGAGATTAAGTTACTAGTACGGAAAAGATATAAATGGATACAAATTGTTACGGCTTTTTACTCTAATGGATTGGGATTCTGTTATATATAGACAGATCCTAATTGGATTCTATCCATATAGAGTAATGACGGTGTACCAAATTTAAAGGGATAAGTTATTGAAACCGCAAGTTGAGGGGGCATAATTGGAAGCAGACGGGAATACCACAAAGTAGATAGAGGAGACTTTATTATTTTTATTATTATTGTTATTGTTATTTTCTTTTCTTTTCTTTTTCTTTTTTTTTTTTTTTGCGGGGGTGGGGGGTGGGGGCATTGGGGACTCAAATACCGACGTGACCCATGTGCAAAATATCTACATCAGCATCTACTTTGACTAGGAGTTCAACCGTTATCTTTGAGGTGATTTTGAAATTTTTATTTAAGAGAAAATGATCACATGCATATTGGAGACGTTCCTATCGGTGATAAGACTTTCCAATTGCCGAGGTTTCCAGCTGGAAAGAGACTTCATGATTTCTTCATAAGAAAAGAAAATTGATTTAGTTTAAGCATGTGATTGATTCCGAAAGAATTATACAAAGGTAGCAGCATATTGATTTTCTCATTGAGTTTCTGTGCCCTCTCTCCTCGATATCACCTTTCTTTAAGAGTTTTAGGGTTTTGAGAGAGTTTTATATTCAGTGTATCAAGATTAGAAATTTTGATTGCACGATTTATTCAAACTCGCACTCAGACTATAGTGGAATCTCCTTCTTTGTTTATGGACGTAGGATGTTTGTGCTGAACCATGTAATCTCGTGCGTTCTATTCTCGTGCTTTATTTTCTCAATATTTGTTTTCCTACGCTTGGATCGATTTCTGTTTTTTCCTAGAGATTTGTTTTAACAAGGGTCCTAGTCCTGCCCCTCCCTCATGCTGCTATTATTATGGAAGAGACTGGCCCGTTAATGGACGCCACCAATGGAGAAAAAAACAAACAAGTAATTGACCGAAAAAAGTGGAGCAAAGGGTTCTCCCTCCCTTCCCATGGCACTTGATAGAGCCAAATGGAAAAGGGATTTAATTAGTTGACCCCAATGTAGTGGGTAAAGGGTCATGTAGTTCATTCACCCCAATGTTATAACAAGGCAAAATGCTTTTGCTCAGCCCCAGGGACGGAGCCATGGTCCAAACATAATTTAACGATAACATGGAACTGTAAGAGATAATAATACATATATCTATGCAATTACTAACCTCATGTATAAGAACTGTTGCATCAGAAGATGCATCTACCAGTGACTGACAAGGTCTAGTATCACCGGAGTAGACAAGCTTCCAACCAGGTATAGCTTTTCCCACATTATTTATTCTCTCAGAAGCCTTCAGAACAACACCAAACGCCTGAGGGCAATGTATGACGGGAACACTATATAGAGCTTCTAAACCAGCATCATGCAGGACCGACTTCAGTCTCATTAAAACTGGCAGAGCCATGGCAGCATCAACTGGGTTCCCAGGTTTCTTCCAATGACTTTCCATTCTAGTACCTCGAGCAAATAAATACGTTTCCATAGGTTGAGATTTATCCTTTTCAGTTGCATGTTTAGGAGGGAAATCTTCATGTGAGTTGTTGGAACTGAGAACAGGATCCAGGCTACCCTCAGTTGTATATCTACAATCCAAGAACTGCATATCTAAATCTTCCAGTCTAGAGTAAGCATCTAAAAATCTCTTCAGTGGTCTTGGCCCAATTACCAGCAAAGGTTCATGAGGCACATCCTTTAGTAACTCAGACCGCAGGGCAAGTATTCTGGCAAGACCAGTGTGATGATCAGCATGAATGTGAGAAATCCAAATACATCTTAAACTTTTCACAGCATTGTCAGCACCCTCCACTCCAAATCTGCAATAAGTTATAGTTTCAGTAAAGAAGACCAGCAAGAAATAACCAAAAGAAAAAAAAAAAGCTTCAACAAAACCACTTTACTTCAAACTAACCTTCTTTTCAACTGAGCCAAAGTTCCTTCCCACAATCTAGAAGTAAACACCCTTTTGAGAAAAGATTTACAAAAATAGAACTGACATTGCGATATTTTGATGGCTGTGATGAACCTGTACCCAGAAAACAATTTCCATGTCTTCCCTTGTTAAATTTTCCAAACAAGGAGGAATGTTAGAATGTTGAGTACTTCCTTTCTTTTCATTGCCATTTACATGTTCAATGTTGGAATTAGGACTGCATGAAGCTTCATTCATCCATGGTTCTTCCACCATAATTATATTTTCAACTGGCTTAGGCATCATAGATTTACTCTCTGCAGCCCAAAACTGACTGACATGTTGTGAAACATCAACAATTTCAGGAATTTCTGAAAGTAGCTCATCAACAATCTCTGTGCAATTTAGCATGCTCGGAATGGCAGAGCGGTCCAGCCCCAGTTGAGCATAGGGACGTAGATGAAACTGGAGAATAACAAAGAAGAGAAACATTGGACTAAATATAAATTGTTTTTTCAAAATTAAAGCATACCAAATTGGTAGATTAATATAATTCAAAATGAGAAAACCGAAAAACAAAAAATATAATAAATCAGATTAAAGAAACAGGATACAGTCAAGAATAGCCAGTAGAATAAAAAGATAGCTGCAGAAGATGCATAATAGATGTTACAAATTAGTTTACATTTCATGGAAAAGTGGTAGCTGCCAATTTACTAATATAATATGATGACTCACATAATATCTTGATGTGTAAGTTACACACAGTCACAACATTATAGAACAAAGTCAGCTAAAAAGACCTACAATGATGCATGCGCTGACTCAGATGTTTTTTGCAGGACATACGAGAATGTTCAGAGATGTACTTTTCCCCTTTTGCTGCATATTAGCATCCGCAAATGCCAGCTGAGGTAGCTGGAATCTATCTGTACTTGAAGTTCCAGTTATCAGAAGCAGCAAACGGTAACATAATGCATCACCAAATAAAATACACATTGCATGCCAAAAGTTAGGAGACACATGGATCCTCATAAAGGGCCATAAAAAGTCGCATCAAAAGCCAATTTCAGAGGCCAGCCCGATACAAAGAAACTAGATATTCATAGCGCAACCTATGATTTTGTCGCAACCTACTTCACAGTCGTAGATGTGTCAGACATGTATCAGATATGACAAGTGTGTTCATAAATATGGACACTTTGTTTTAAGGGTTTAGATATTCAAAATTGAAACAGAAAAGTGCTCAAGAGCGATGAAAGACACATCATGAGGTGGGGGTGGGGGGGGGGGGGGGGGGGGGTAGAAAGAAAAAGGAGGAAGAAATAATTGGATGAATGTTAATCTTCATTAACTTACGATTGTAAATGACATGAAACAATCAGCAAAATGAGTGTCATTCATTCATCCATGCTCTTTTGGGATTCACTCACAAAACATATGTACAAAACTGACCGTAAAAGGAAAAAGTATGGCTTTGCCTTCTAAATTATTGTCATAACAGTTCACAAAAATCATGTCTATCATTATGTCTATTAAAGTCCTTTCCACTACACCAAAACTCCGAAGTTATGGTGAGGGTTGAGGGTAATATAAATTAACACGCCCCCACAGATTGAACACCATTTTCATGGGCCGTAACTTGGGCTGTTGTCCAGCAATATTTTTGTTTTTAAATCAGCTTTTAGATGCATACTGGTGGGAATCGAATCCGGATTGTTCTACCATATTATAGTCTCTGCCACTACACCAAAACTTTAAAGTTGTGCTGATGGTTAAGGGTAATATATTTACATTTTAACAATGTCAAGTATTAATTTTTCTAAAGTATTGTTGTTTGTTGTGTCGATGTGACACGCATGACACAAACCTACCACGAAATACATCCAAGTGTTCTTTTTCAACTTTTCACTACTTAGGATCAATCAATCATCCAAGATGATAGGATCAAGGAAGATGTTTCTATATATAAACAAAGCAAGACGGTTAAAGTGAAGAATTGCTTCTGGAGTTTTTTGTAATCACAAAATATCCATGAAATTGAAGAGAACTCTATAGGATGGCTATAAGACCAGTAATGCTTTATGAATCAGAATGTTGGGCAATTAAGAAACATGTCAGAAAATAAGTGTAGTAGAAATAAGAATGCCGAGATGGATGGGTGAAATACAATAAGGAATAGGACAATAAATAAGTGCACCAGTAATAAGTTAGAGGTTGCTACTACTAATGATAAAATGAGGGAGAATCTAGTTAGATTGGTTTTGGCCTGTGCAGCGGAGGCCAGTTAATGACTGATCAAGGAAAAGTGAAATACACTAAGGGATAGGACAAGAAAAAAGTGCACCAGTAATAAGTTAGAGGTTGCTACTACTAATGATAAAATGAGGGAGAAACTAGTTAGATGGTTTTGGCATGTGCAACGAAGGCTAATTAATGACCGATCAAGGAAAACTGAGAGGATCAGTTAATGGAACAATGAGGACTAGGGGAAGCCTAAACAAAATTGGATGGAGGCAATTAAGAAGGATATGGTGGTGCTTGATTTAACTGAGGAGATGACCTTATCGAGTTGAATGGAAGGAAAGGATAATGTAACTGACCCAAAAAAATTGAGACAGAGATTTTGTTCTTGTTGTTCCACTTGCATATGCAAGCGCACACATAATAAGTTAGCCACAACATGATTCTTGTAGTAAACACTGACACGTATGAAATTAGAAACCAGGTTAAATTTTATTAAAAAACCAACATATATCTGCAATACTATAGCCTAATCTACAATTATATAAGTGAGACATCATTCAGAAATTCACACTTCCATTTCATACCTTGAGAAGATTTTGGGCTGAAACACTGTTACAAAGAGTTGGAGAGGGGTCCTGGAAAATATAACCAACTGTATCAATACTTTAGCTTGTTAAAATAACTAATAACTTGAACCTGAAAATTGATGCACTTCAAAAACGATTTATAACCTCACACGAACGAATGGGCTGTGGAAAGAAATTGTTACTCTTAACAGACCAAAACCCAGGAGCAGGAAAGAGCTGAGGGCATAGGTAGTTGAGTCTGGAAGAAATTCTTGCACTAGCTCTGAGGATAGGGATCTCCATATTTTTCCTATAACGGAATACAGAAAGCTTATGACTAAGAATCCAATAAGAATATGATAATCTGTTATTTAACCAAAAGAGACTTAGTTACACAAAGTGCAAGCATTTGGAAAGGTAATTCTCAGAATCTCATTCATCATAAAGTTTATGTTCTTCTGACAGCGAATAGAGTGTTCAATGGTCTAGTCATAAAAATGGGTATGACACTACCATGCTCAAAGCAATTTTATTCTCTATCCTTGAATAATTTTGTCAAGGAACAACATTGAAGAATAGATATTCCCCCTACCTCGAGGAACATAACAAATGTAAAGACATCAAAATTACTTGATTCTTGATGAAACAAGAATGATAGAAACTTCGATATAAAACCAAGGTAATGTTTTCCC
The DNA here is from genome assembly GCA_038442645.1 of Agave tequilana. Taxonomy (NCBI): domain Eukaryota; kingdom Viridiplantae; phylum Streptophyta; class Magnoliopsida; order Asparagales; family Asparagaceae; genus Agave; species Agave tequilana. The sequence continues at coordinate 8,314 of JAVJIF010031449.1, forward strand.
CATCTTTAAAATTTTATTGTCTCCATCTACTGTTCATATATCTTGCAGGTTTTCTACACATGTAAGTTTTGTTGGATACCTAAATATTGGCAGTAGCATTGCATGTGAGACACGTGTAAACAATCATAAGAACCTAAAGTGGCAGTACAAATGATTGTAGTAATTTAACAGGAAACCTTCAGAAAAAGGTACTATGAAGGGGCAGGCAGTGGTGATGCATCAGCTACATTGTAGAATTTAAAAGTACGGCAGCATGGTCCGAGCCATTTCCTATCCCATACCATCTCCCTTTCGCTATCTTTAGGCAACATGATGTCCCATCGAACCATGACCTCTAACAAGTACCCAAGAGAGATCAAGGTGAGGCCGAAAACAGAAAAGTAGATCTAAAAAGAGTTGACCAGGTCGAACTTGAGCCAAGTTCTGAAGCCTAATGACAAGGTTACTTTTTTCATTCGCCTTCTCTCTTGTGCATAACTATAAGCGCTATTCCCCATCATAAAGTTTGTGGAGACGAAAAATTTGTAAATCTTTAAGGGACAGCAGATCCAAAGTTCAAAGCAACGTTGACCACAATTAACATCAGTTGATGTAATCCTATTATCTGACAATTCTTTTTGCTGGCAAGCTGGAAACTAGGCATCAAAACTAACAGCCACCAAGAAAGTTTTTAACCCATGAAAAAGAAAGAAAAAAAAATCTGGCCCATTCCTACAAAAAGAGTATAAAGGTTTAGTACTCAAATAATTATTTTATTATAACATGTTCCAGATTTTTCCTTCTTTTTTTTTTCTTTTTCATGGGGAAACTTGATAAAAGTTATTACAAATTATGCACAAAATACTTTATATTTACCCAAGTAAAGATTTAGGGTGGAAAATGAATATCTAAATATAGAAGATACCTGTGGCAGATATGCTCTTTAATATTTTTAAAAGTGGCCCTAAGGTTACTCCTTAGATAAGTTACTTGAGTTAGCCAAAAATCTCATGGTGGACCATCTACAATGGATAATCCACATAGTTCAACATGATCTCCATGTCCTAAGATTATCACCACACACAATTTTGTTATTTTGATACCTTTTGACCATACATCAAGTGATTGCAAAATGAAAGGTTCTTCAATAATGAAGCCAATAAAACTATTTAATCAATGATGAAAAGGGTTCAAATCACAAGTTATTTTACAACTATTTTAGAATATAGAGACGCAATGTACAGTGTGTATTATCCATTTGAATGGTTTACTTCATGTTCTGTTACGTTGCTCAACGCTCCCTATCAAATATTGGATCCCTCTAGCCTTTATAAACCAGATACTTGTCATCTAGAACCTTAGATCTTGAACCATTGATTTTAACTATCAGCTAGAACGTCTAACATGCCCATTTGACCATTATATGGCAACACAAGATAGAAATTGTTTACAGCATTTTTTTTGGTTGAAGTCATGAACAGGGATTATACACAACATATCGTCTAACATATTGGCCAATACATCTCCCTATACCAAATATTGCATATGAATTATAATAGTGTTGGTATTGCTCACTTAATTAGTTTTTCTTAACATTTATTGCCTTACCTTACAGTACATTATGTGTGGATCCTTCCTGTATTATTGGTTTCGCTGCATGATACATATGTTCCTTTCATGCCTACAACTGAGAGTAACACTTATTAAATATATTATACTTAAAACACTACATTTATGTAAAATTTATCAATTTTCATATATATTAAATATATATTATTCATCTACTATAGTGCTCATTTTTACTTTATGTCCCGAAATAGTGTATCCAACATAGGGTCCCCTCCGCCATGAACCAAACAGGCAACATCTGCCATTTAGAACCTTACCACTTACAAGTTTAGCATAATTCTTCTCCCATATAAAACAGGGGAAAAAAAAAGATCTTATAATACTCATTATTTTTGGAGTTCAAACATAACTTTTACTTACAATCATATAGTTTTGACATATGAAGCACAAACGGTTCAAAGTGAGTCTTGTGTCCGTGTCCGACACATGTCGAACACTCAATGACCAACACTTGCACGACACTTTCTGAGCCGTGTTGGATTTAAATGAACTCTAAAAATTGAGTTTCAAAGCCACGACAGCTTAAAAAAGAAAATCTAAAGGTTGTGTCGTACCCCTTGAGAACATATGTTGCTTAAATATACATAAAAAATACTCTTTAACAAGAGTGAGATAGTATTCTATTATAATTTAAATGCCTTAAAAAATGAGCGGCATAACAAGCCCATAGATAAGCTCTGTAGGTCTAGTGGATTGGAATTTGAGATTCTTCGTTTGATTTCATGATTTGATTAGAAACTATCAATTTAAATTATTAAGGTTCCGTTTGTTTTTCTTCTACTCGTAGTAAAACAAGTCCTAATCATTAGCGATTATGAGATTTATTATAAATAAGCAACACAAGGGGTGCATCTGGTCGAGTTCTAACCGAATTCGAACCGCACACCAAAAAGCACAATAAATAAGGATATTTAGTTACTAGTTACCTTAATACTATTAACACTTAGACACTAATTACTTATCTAAATACATGTATCCTCATCCACACTAATTACTTATCTAAATACATGTATCCTCATCCTCATGACTTCAATATACTTTAATGAGTACTTTTTAAGTAATAGAGACTTAATATTAATTTTAAGTATACAATTTTTTATCTTCAAAAAAATGTGGTTAACACTAATTTTAGCACAGTACAACCAATACGCCAGACGTGTCAGAACTCGACCTGAAACCCGAACCCGCCTAAAACTCTGAAAGACCCCATCCAAATTTTTGGTTTTAGGTTTAAAAATGCTCCTAAACTCACCCGGCCCAAACCATTTACACCACTACACACATATATAGTCATGTCATTGTGTTGTCGAATCCTACAGCTTAAAGATTTATCGTGTCACTATTTTTGTATCATGCACATCTCTCGTGTCTGTTCTTCATAGGTATTTACAACGTTTTGTACATAAAACATGCATGTTTACTAGTTATGCAAACTTTTCTGACTCAAGTTATAAAGTTTGTGACACAAGACGAAAGAAAAAGCTAGGGTTTGCGGTGGATTGGAGAATAACTAATCTAGGGCTTATGAAAATTAAGGAAAAGATAAAGATTCGGGCCTCTCACCCACGTAAATTGCTCACTCACTTCATACTTCTCACATAATGATTCAAAAAAAACCCCAATTAGGGTTTCAATTTCTTATAACTCATTCACTCATTCATTGATTTTCAAACAAAATCCTCCTAAAGTACATTAAAAAAAAGAGTTACGTAAATTACTCGTGCCTCAAATAAAAAATAAAAAACTGAAAAAAATAAAACATAAGTAAAAAGACTAATAAAAATGACTACTCCTAATCATAATTAGGTCCAACTCAAGCACTCCTAGCGAATAGATCTTCCAAGTCCTGATTGGAACTCCATCAATTCTCCCCTGATTGAAGAAAACTCATCCTCAAGTTTTAAAGATGTAGACAATGATTGTCATTGAGTTCATGCAATAAAGACATCGTCTTAGACTTGAATGGTGGCTGAATTTAGATATCAATAATTGGGGCATCACACCCACCCTGGTCAATCTCTCACCCACTTCATGTATCGCACAAAAAGATTTTAAAAATTGAAGGATGAATATGTTACCAACATATTTAAATCTGAAACGGGTTAAATTTGAATTGCAGCGTTTTGACACCTTTTGGGCCTGTTGAAAGGACAGTGGTGACTGCAGATGAAGGCATTGATGACAAGGACTGTCAACAATGACGGGTGCAGAAATCAAAGAAGATGATGATGATAGGGTTGCTAATGGGCTTGAACTGACCCAAGACATGTGGGCCAGCACGAAAAAATTTGGTACATGGAAAATGTAAATTAGGTCGTGGGTCATCACTAGTCCATAATTTTATGACCCATTTGAGTTCCGTGTCGTGGACCGCCTCGGCAAGCCACGACCCAGTGAAGGCCCGAATGGAGCTCCACTGGGCTGGCCCAACAGTGTTCAACTTTAGTTCTTATGATCTTATCAACTGAGCAAGTAATTTGATCTCAAATGGCTAATACAATCTCAGCCATTGATCTAATTCTAATTTAAGTACCAAAAACTCAAAAGTTGAAAAGTCTCGGACATTGTGTAGTTGTTAGTCAAGAGAATGATAATTTATTTAATTTAGTTGTTTAAAATCAGATGTATAGCATAGTCTAGTCTCTTTTTTTAGTGATGTTGTCGTCATTTTGCTAGTCTTTGGTTGAATGTTCAGTACATGATACCTATCTCTAATCAAAAACCTTTATGCTCTTTCAAAAACTAATTCCGGCACAAAATAAACACAAAAATAGACACAAAATAGACAAAAAAATAGTAGGCCCAATTCCAGCACGAATGATCCAGCACGATCAAGCATGAATGGGTCGACCCAAGGCACTTGGATCGGTACACAGGCTTATAGGTATAGGCTCATGCAGTACTCTAGTTCGTACCTGGGCCTAGTTGATTTTACGTGGGCCGGGCCGGCCGGGGCTGGGCTAGGCATGGCAAAACAAAGCCCATTATCAGCCCTAGATGATGATGACAGCGGTTAACAGGAACTGGAGGATCGAAGAAGATTTTTTTTGGAAGAAGGTTGGCTATTGTTCACGATGAACTGTATATTTTTTTTCAATCACACAAAGAAGACTGCAAGATTTTTGAATTAGGGTTTTTGGTTTTTGTTGACGGAATTAGGATTTTGCTCTGATATCAAATTTGACGCAAAATAGAAGGAAAAATTAGGGTTTGTGGTGGGATTAGGGGAAAAGAACAAATTTAAGCTTTGTGGAGATTATAGAAAAGATAAAGATTCGGGCCTATCACCCACGTAAATCGATCACCCACTTCATACTTCTCACATAAAGATTCAAAAGAGCCCCTATTAGGGTTTCAATTTCTCATAACTCATTCATTCATAATTCATTCATGCATTGCTTTCCCAACAAAATCCTACGAGTTTGTGCGCGCGCGCGTGTAGAAAAGAGGCCACCGTGCACTACTTGTGCCTCAAATAAAGGAAATAAAAGACTAATAAAAATTAATAAGAAAAGACTAATCCTAATCATAATTAGATTACTCAGGCAGTCCTACGCAAATAGATCTTCCAAGCCCTGCCTGGATTCCGATCAATTTGTCTTCTTTCATTTTTATGCTTTAAAAGGGAGAATCTAACATGCTTTTTTCATGAAATATCTCTTGACTACCACTATGGTGAAAATTGGCACCAACATTCATTTTATGTAATTTTTGTAAACCATTTTTTATCAGGTGTTGATGTATAAACATAACACTAATAATTGAGGACGTATCTAGAAAAATCTACATGAGGGGCCATCATTATAGAACTGGATTAAGATGTTTTGTTCACTAAATTGTTTTTCAAAATTAGTTTTTCTGATTATTTGGTGGAAAGTGAAGGGAAGATGGTTTCAATAAAGTTGTGGCTTCACTAGTAAAGTGGAAGATGATTATAGAGGCCTGATACCATGATAAACTTTTGGTGTCTGTGGTGTAGTATCCTCTCTATTTATAATTTATATTGATTAAATTGATGTTTAACATCCACATTTCCAATAATTTTACTGATTTGCTCACCTATGATTGAATTAATATAAAAGCAAATATAGAACATAAAACAAAATGAATTGTAAAGCTACCACGTAAGCATTTATCTCAATAAAAAGTTCATCAAAGACAAATGAATTGGGAAAAGTGACAATTGTGATTGAAGAAAATAAGTGAAATAAGAAATTAATTATAAATGATTTTTTCACTTTTAGCAGAACAAAAGAACAAAATTACACAAAACATGAATCAAACCTCACATTTCATGTCCTGCCATGATGTGCTGTGCGCCGCCAAACTTTTTCATCCACATCTGGTAATCTGCATTCTTTGTTACAGAAGCTGGACCCATGTGAATTATACAATTCACAGATTTAATGCTCCCTCCTGGGTGATCCAAAGAATCCACATAATAACATTTAAGAGACTGCAGAGAAAATAATTCTAGCATATGGTCTGGTGTTGGGCAGTCCACAACAAGAACAATTGGACCAGGTAATGAAGGACCAAGCACATCACTTGGATGAACCTGCAGCGTACAGAAACAAAGTTAATTTCATGCCATTCAGTTTAAGTAAAGTTACAAAGGAATGTTTAATATAAGAGGTAAGTGTGGAAAGATGGCGTAGCATACTATACAAAAAATATTAAAACATGATGATTAAAAGTTATTAGAAATGGAAACTTCTGTAGCTGAAAGGTTTGCTAGAAATTAGCAGACAAAGACTCCAGTAATTTACTATCAGAAGTATTACAATAGACAGAAGTAATGTTTAAAATAACGATAATCTTTTTATGTTAACATAGGTTATAACGTAACGCATAACGTAGTTAGGCGATTTAATAATTTATTTAATATATATATATATATATATATATATATATATATATATATATATATATATATATATATATATATATATATATTAGTTAAAATAATTTATAATAGAAAAATAATTTAAAAATCTAAAAAATATCAAAACAATATATAACACATTTAGCAAGTCTCACAATAATTTTTAGCAAGTATCACAATAATTTTCACCGGTTATATGATCCGTATATTCATGTATCGGATCCGAACTTTTAGCCATGTTATTCAATTTACACAAATAACAATTGTAAATTGAATTATAACAAGCATGATAATTAATTTATTGTCATGCTATTTTTTAGCCATGATAACGAGAGAGAGTGTGATGAAGAGAGATCGAAAGAGAGGGTAAAATTATCACTGGACGACGACGAGAGGACGGCGACGAGATCGTTGCGAGAGGACGATTTCGAGGGGATGACGATGAGATCGCTGCGAGAGGACGACGATGAGAAGGTAACAGGTTAGAGTTCTTCTCCTTTGGGGATTTGAGAGAGAGATCAATTGTGAGAGAGAAATTGGGGATTTAGGGTTATAATTAGTAATTGGTCGGGTTTGATCCCATGAACCCACATGCACTACAACAGAAATGGGTTCAGACTTTTAACGGCGGTTCTATTTAGAACCGACATGAAAAGTCTGACTTAGAACCGCGTAAAAGTAAGACTTATTTAATGGTGGTTCTATTTAGAACCACCGTGAAAAGTCTGTAAAGTCATATCACGGCTGTTCAGAACAGCCGTGATCTGACTTTTTTGGGGGTATTTTTTTGCCCTAGACCGAGCGAATTGGGGGGGGGGGGGGGGTTTATAAAAGGTTGACTTGCACCGTAACATAAGTTATGGTGCACCGTGCATTACGTTAATAACGTAACATAACAAACATTACGGGCAAAATAACCATAGCTATGAAACATTGCGTTTTTTTTTAGCCATGTTACGTAACGATTGGTCGGTGTTAGGTTATATAATGCATTTTTTAGAACAATGGTCAGAAGTCCTTACTAGGAGTTTGCAAGTAATTAAACTTATATTCAACTTACCATAATGTTGAGATGATCTGACATGACTGAGTTTCCAAGTTGGAGTTCACGATATTTTGGTCCTGGTTTCAGGCCAAGAGACACAGCTTTATCTGGGTCAAATTTTCCTTTAATTTCTGGCAATTCACAGGTATAGACAACAGCAATGTCACCAGGCTTTAGTGTTGAACCTGTTATGTCATGTGAGCATCATTAGAAGAGAGAGCTGAGGGCCAACTAGCACTTCATTTCCTACAATAGAAAACCAAATTATAGATGTTATGATCAATAAAGGCCTCTCTCAAACCTGTAGACTGGGTTGGCCTTAATGGAATGGCTGATAGTCGAACCACCTCATCATCAATGAGAACTATGGGATCTGTGATCCTGCTGAGATCAGGAAATGAAACAGCAGGTCCATTATTATTTTCTGTCTCGCCAAAACTGTGTGTATGAACCATGGTAGCATGGGGAATAAATGATTTCATCGCATCAACCAAATATTTAAGATCAGAAGGGCCCCATATGTTAATCTGAAACAAAATAAAGCAAGCTTATAGGAGGTTCCATATGTTATTATGAGAAGGGGAAATGGGCATAAGTGAAGCCGTGTCATTTGGCACATATCATGGATGAAGGAACAAAACTATCAAATAAGCGTGCTCCAAAAGCAGCCAAAAAGAAGGAACAGGAAAATAGAGTTAACAGATTACATACGGACATTCCTTCTTCTCCAATGCCAGCTAAAGTTAGGAGAAGACCTGTACATCATTGGAAAAGTAAAAGCAATTTATTTATTTGGATATTTTTCCTACAATAATCCTGGAGACACAGAAGGCAAGGCCTGATGACTGAGCCTTTCAGATAGAATAAATATGGTTTCCGATATGCTTTAAATTACTAGCAGACAAATTAAACAAATTAGAAGAACGAAAAAAATCAGATAAAATATGCACCTGGAAGTCCACCCGCAGTTTCTGAGCATACACGAGTTAGGAAAATGTGATCAATCTGAAGGAAAGAAAAATCCATTAAAATGCTTGAATTCTATGATAACTTTTTTTCTATAAATAGAAGCAAAGAAGTAAATAGAGAGCAATTAAATATTCCATATGTTAATAGCAATCATATCCCTCTGTTCTATACTTGGATGAAAACACAGATGGAGATTAAGACATTCCGAAAGAAAAGAAGTAGCACATAAAAATGGAAATACTATATAACTTGACAAATGAACTCTCGAAATATAACTATAGACAGATACAGTTTCCACTGAAAGAATAAGAAAACTAATGTCTTTCCAAAATTTCTGTACCTTTGACAGTTTGATCTTGTGCTCAGTGCAAAACCTCTGCAAACCCTGAAACAAGATAAACTCTGTTAGACAAACATTCATCTCAAGGAACGTGTTTTTAGGCAAGTAGAATCTCAAAATGGTAGAACACCTATGTGCTTGGCTAATGGTAAGACGTGTGTATTGGACATTAATTATTGGTGTCACATTCTCATAACACTAACAAATAGTATACATCGACCACATATAAGATATAAAAAGTAAAGTTGTCCGCGCCTAAAATTTAATGAGGAAATCTTATGAATCACTAGTAAACTCAATATGAATAATTCTCAACAGATGTAGTTAACCCATAATTAAGCATGCCTTACTCAACGCAACTGACCCCAACAGATATCAAAATATAAACCTAAGAAAATGTTATTTGTCTCAAATGGACTTGTGTTTCTTAGACGCCTATTAGAGATATCGAAGATAGTGGAAGCAAAAGAACATTGGATCATATAGGATTTTTTTGCTTTTTAAATTTCAGCTTGGTGAATGTAGTGATTGGATTTTGATCTACACCAGGACCACGACACGTGTCCCACCTCATTAGGACAACCGAGGCAGACAACAAAATATGCTAACATTGCACCTTCCCAAGCATCACTCAGTCGTTCCCGAAGTCACATCTCCTTCCGAGGACTCCACTGCCCCGAGAACTCCCATACTCCTAGTACCACAATCGTTTCCGAGACCACTCCTTCTGAGGACACCACTCCCCGAGGTTAATTCTTCCCGCTCCGAGCAAAACAGCTACAGCAACCGACCTCGTTGATTTTCACCTTCAATTCTGCAAACAGAACTCCCTTAATTCATGAAATCAGTTACACCGCCAGATCATCCCACGGTTTGAACATTACAACAGCCCCTGCTCCAGCGCGAACAGTTATAGATGGCAGCAGAAATCACTCCAAACAATCAAGGGCATAATCTGAGTAGTTATGAAAAAATCCCAACATGCAAATCTTGGAGTTATGAAGATTCATAAGATCCGCATCTTTGATTACAACATGCATGATATTTATACACTTGGACCTCCATCAAAAAAAAGAAAAAAAAAAGGGACCAGAGATTATAAACAGAGTATAGCTCTATTGAGTTCACTGTAACCTCTTGAAACTAGTGAATTCTTCCCTCTTCCTCATGATTTTTCTCAAATTGGGTTTTCACGTAAAAATGTTGTCTTTGCTTGTTCTCTATGTGCGAATCTATGTATTACCTTTATTCTCATGGTGCGAAATCGATCGCTCAATCAGTCGTGTCAGAAAATCTCCACCACATTTTGATTCTTTTATTGAGATATGAGTCCCTACACTCAAAATCTTTCCCCCCATAACCTTCCTCAAAATTCCTCTTCCAGATCAACAATAGCCTCATGAAAGCGAATCATCAACGGTGCAACTTTCAAAGGCAAGGCCATCGCAGCCACTGGGAGCACGGCCTACCTACCAATCGACAAGCAACCGCATGTCAAAGACATCGGCTCCAGCTCACAGCAGGAACCTTCTGCCAGTGTCTAACCATCTCAGTAACAACAAAACCAGCTCTTCCAGATGCTCTATAAGATGAGAGCAAATGAAAGAACAGCAACTGTAATCTGATCGTGAGCGGGAACGCTCGACCGTGAGAACATCATCCGTGAACAAGAAGAGCTAAGGCTACTCAACCAACAGCTCCATACCTAAGTCGCAGCCCTTCAGAATAACTCCACGCAAACAGAGGGCGATCCTGAGAGCAGGAGGTCCCCGAATCTCCATGCCCTCGATGAGCTGATTCAGAAACGAATCGTGGCCAAGCTACCTCAGCACCTGATCCCAATTACCCCGTCTCCACCACTCTCCTCTCTCCAAAGATCCAGGAGGGAACTTCTGAGAAAATTCTAGACTCGCTCCTTCGACAGCTACTCTAGAGCGAGCGATCCAGTTCAACACATCTGGTACTTCCGAGATAAAATGGTGATTTGCTACCGGAATGACCCGGTCATGTGCCTCACCTTTCCTTCCAGCCTGAAGGGTCCGGCATCTGATTGGTTCTACTCCCTGCCACCGCGCTCTCTCCACGACTTCTAGGTCATTGAGACCTTTCTCACACAGTACGCCTCTCGCCAAGGAGCCAAGAGAAACAACCATCACCTCTTCTTGGTCAAGATGAGGCCGGGAGACAGCCACAAGTCATACATCAACTTCTTCCAAAGCCAGCTGACCAAAATCTCTAACTGTGATAAGTCTGCACTCACATTCATCAGCGGGATACATGTCACTCACTCCTATACAAGCACCTCCTGAAGCACAATGTCACCAAGATGAGCAAGGTCCTTTCTGGAGCTCAACCTTACATCCAGCCAGAAGAGGCGATGAAGGCTTCCTCCAATTACTCCGTGAAAATAAGCGATGGTGGAGGAAAGTCAAAATCCACTCACGAAGCTCCCGACTACGTCAAGACCGGCACTGGAGGCAACCTCCTTACAAGAAGCAGGCACTCTTTATCCTCCCACCAAATCCACCCCGAAACTACAGATCGATGGAACGCTTCACTCCGTTGAAGCTCCTGATCAACGAAGTGTTCAACACCTTCAAGGATTAACCATGGGTCAGATGCCCGAAACCGATCCAGCATAATCAAGAATATTGCTCCTACATGAATGTAAAGAGCACTCCATTGTTGGGCCCTCCGAAAGTACCTGAAAGAGCTCATCCACAAGACTTCCTCAAAGAGTGTCCTCACTCTCGAAGCAATTTCCAGACAGCAGAACACAAAGCCTCCTCAGGAGCGGAACCTGATCGCGCAGTATAAGACGATCGACTGAATACCCGAATTCCATTCATACAGTGTGCTTCCTTCCAATCTTAGCCTTATGCATTACATTTTTTGAATTAAATATTATTCTATGCTCTTAATTTTTGCAGTACATCCATCCGTCCCTACGCCCCGCTGATGGGATTTTCCCCACTCAGAGGCGGCCGCGAGAACCCCTTACTGATGGGATTTCCCCCACTCGGAGACCATCACGACTGCAACATCCATCCCAATGTTTAAAATAACAATAACGTAACGATAACGTTTTTCTTTTGTTATGTTAATATATATAGGTTATAACATAACGCATAATGTAGGTTACGCGATTTAATATTTATTTAATAAAAATAAATATATATACTATATTTAAGAATTTTTATAAATAGGAAAATAATTTTTAAAAAATCTAAAAAATATCAAAATAATATATAATACATTTAGTAAGTCTCACTACAATTTTTAGCAAGTATCACAATATTTTTTTACATTCACAAGTTATAATAAGTTCGCAAACATTACAAATTTCATAATAAGTTCACAAACATAAAACTATAACAAGCATGATAATTGAATTATAACAAGTATGATAACAAACATAATAATTTTTAGCAATTATTTTTTGATAATATTATCTCAGCCAATAAATTTAGCAATTATCTCTCTTTGCCCTCTCCCCCTAGATATTTCACTCTCTCTGCTCTCTCTGCCTCTGATCTCTCTCTGCTCTCTCCCCCTCCCGATCTCTCTCTGCTCTCTCTCTCCCGCGAGAGAGATCGGGAGGGGGGAGAAAGATCAGAGGGAGAGAAGAGAGAGCTTACATATGCTTGGAAATGACGCTGGCGGAAACCACGACGGAGAACCATCGCTTGGAGATGACGCCGGCGGAAACCACGACGGAGAACCACCGCTTGGAGACGACACGACAGAGAACCACCAGAGGTAGGTCTTATTCTTCTTTCTTCTTTCTTCTCGGTGCCGACGACAAGGTTGCAGAGAGAATTTTTGGAGGGGAATTTTTTGGTCTAGACCAAGCGAATTTGGGGGTTTTTATAAAAAGTCGACTTGCATCATAACGTAAGTTACGGTGCGTTACGTTAATAACCTAACGTAACGAAGGTTACAGGAAAAATAACCATAGTTATGAAACATTGTGTTTTTTAGCCCTGTTACGTAACGATTGGTCAGTGTTAGGTTATATAACGAGTTATAACGAGTTATTAACGGGTTTTTTAGAACACTGATCCATCCATAACCCCGCTGATGGGATTTTTCCCACTCAGAGGTGGCCGCAAGAACCTCCGCTGATGGGATTTTCTCCACTCAGAAGTGGAAACGTGATTCCTCCGCTGATGGGATTTTTCCCACTTGAAGGATTGTGTTTACTTTATACACTCTGCTGATGGGATTTTTTTCCACTCGGAAGTGTCAATGTAGACTTGCCTACGGGTCTATCTCGATAGTCTTATGAGAGACGAAACCCTTTGTAATGAGATTTTCCTACTCGGAGTCCCCTAAACTGCGGAGGGATTTCCCCCTCAGAGTTCCCATCTGTTGTTCCGCTGATGGGATTTCCCCCACTCGAATATAGATACTAGCCTACGGGCTCCCCTCATCTGAACCTACGGGCGGATAAACCCCGATAATTTTTCTCTGTCGGGTTCCTTCCATATTCTGATGATGGGATTTCCCCACTCAGGAGACAGCTCTATTGATGAAATATTCCCCACACGAGAGGACAACTCCACTGATGGGTTTACTCCCACATTGGAGGTATCAGATCGTCGTCGGGTAAGGGGCCCTATCTGGGACAGACGCATCTAATCTGCCGATGGGTGATACCCCTACTTCAGAACAATTTTTTGCAGGTCCAACAAGACTATGGCTACATACGGCACGTGGTATATTTATGAGAGTTTTCTTGTTTGGATTATCCCCTCGACGTATCGGTCTCGAATGGTCATAAGTCCAATTATTCTCTCGAGAACGAAAAGCTACAAGTATGATTTCAAAGTTTGAATGTGCTTGATCAGTTTAGGGTAACTCAGGTTCTATATGCTCGGTCAATGGTTCCATGAGATACAAGGTATATCTATGAGGGCTTCCTTGTTTGGATTATTCCCTCGACGTGCTAGTTTTATGAATCCATTAACTAAGCTCATACAACCAGATTTGCCCACATTCGCATCTAATATTTTATTGAATGTCTCATTCTATGCTTGTATGCACATCTTAATTACTTTCAATGCGCATCCCGAGAAGAGAATTTTCCCCACTCGGAGGCGGCGACACAGGCTACCCTACGTCCCTCCAAGACTCTGTTGTGGGATTTTCTCCACTCAGAGACTGAACTCTGCTGCAGAAACTTTTTCCTCCCTGAGTCCCAGGTTCGCAGCTCCGTGATAGGATTTCCCCCACTCGGAAGCAAATGTGGACCCGAATCTGATGTAGGGATTTTCCCTCTCGGAGGCTCGACTGTGTAGCTGGGATTACCCCCACTCGGAGAATAAAATTTACAAATACCGTTGTGAGACTAACAACCACTCGGGAACTACACCCAAAACCAGTACCAAACGCCTCGAAGTTCAAAGCAAACTCTCCGAATAGAGATCCAATTCCAAACGAAAGTAATGGTAAAAAAAATCAGGCGAGATCTAAACAACATTTCCATTTCAAAAATTAATGCTTTTATTATAAAGCTTTCTAATTACATTCATTCAAATGCACACTTGCTACATCTAACAAGAGTAATACAAGACCTATCACACATTTGTGTTTGCTTTTTTGAAAGAAAATATAGATAACTCGTTTCTGCTAGTCCTGACCTGCCGAATAAGTTCCTGATGCTTAAGCAAACAAAGATCCGCTGGTCGGGAAACGCTTCACACGGGCGTAATTCTACTATTCACGCCACCTTCCGCAGATCTCGAGGGAAGCCCAGGGAGTTTCATTAACAAAAATGGGAGAACTTTCTCCTCTCCAACCAGAACACGCCTCCAAGGCAGCCAGACAAACTCCTCCAGGACGTGGGCATCGCATCACTGACCCTCCACCTGAGCAAGAGGTCAAAACTCCCAGAGGAGAAATGCTTCATCGGCAGCATCCCAAGACACCCCCCGTGTTTCCTTCCCATGCCTCGCCTTAAGAAAAGAATTTCCAAGGGAAAGAGCTACGGGACCCAGCCAGGAGTAAAGACTGCAAAACATGAAAGACGGTGATAGAATCGGATCCACCTCGCTATCGTTCGAGACAGTCCCCACTGATGCCTCATCCACCACGAGGTAAGATCTCATTGCACCAAGCTACAAACTTGATTTGACGATGAGCAAATCAAGTCAAAGCACGAGTCCTCCCGATCTTCCCTGGCAGCAAAATCTTCTTGCGGAAAACTGATGTTTTGCGACAAGATCATTGCGAAGACTGATGTATTGCACTAGGCATCTCCACCATCTCCGTCCTCTCCCTCTCTTTTCTCCATCGAGCGAAGAAGAAGAATGACATCGCTATCCAAGAATAAGAAGTTCGGGGGTAAGAAACTCTTGAGGAGATGTGCAGACTTCTTCCAGGATCCACCCTGTTTATTGATAGAGGAAGCATATCGCCTCTTATTCAAATTCTCAATCACCCCCAAGAGTCGGTTCGTATCGTAGAATTTACGGCATGTCAAATCAGCCAGATACGATCCGCCTCTGCCACGGGATCTCGATCATTAATTTGCCAGTTGTCCTCACCAGCTTCAACTTCTAGAAAAGCTCAAAGTACGAAGAGGTATCTCAACTGCTCCCCTTCAAAGTACAAAGGACTTCACGACTTCTCAAGCCATAGAAGATATCAATCCGCTCCACTCCTCTCTAGAACTCAGAGGAGGAGGCGGAGGGGCATATGTAATGGTCAGATTTTGATCTACACCAGGATCGTGACACGTATCCCACCTCATCAGGACCGCCCGAGGCAGACAACAAGACATGCCAATAGAGCACCTTTTCGAGTCTGAGCACCACTCAACCGTTCCCGAGGCCACTCCTTCCGAGGACACCACCCCCCGAGGTCAATTCTTTCTGCTCTGAGCAAGACAGCCACAGCAACCGACCCCGTTGATTTTCACCTTCAATTCAGCAAACATGACTCTCTTAATTCATGGAGTCAGTTACGCCGCCAGATCATCTCACGTTTTGAACATTGCAACGGCCCCTGCTCCAGTGCGAACGATTATAGACGGCTGCAGGAATCACTCCCAACAATCAAGGGCATAATCCGAGCAGTTATGAAGAAATCTCAATTTGCAAATCTGACAATTATAAAGATTCATAAGATCCACACCTTTGGTTATAATGTGCAGAATATTTATACACTTGGACCTCCTTAAAAAAAGGAAAAAAGAAAAAAGGTACCAAAGATTGTAACTAGAGTATATCTCTATTGAGTTCACTGTAACCGCTTGAAACTAGGGAATATCTCCCTCCTCCCCATAGTTTTTCTCAAATTGGGTTTTCACGTAAAAATCTTGATGTTTGTTGTGTGTGAATATGTGAGTTACCCTTATTCCCCATGGTGCGAAATCGACCGCTCGATCAATTGTGTCGGAAAATCTCCACCACAGTGAATCTTAGATTCTACCTCATACTATAACAAATTGGAGTTAGAAAATAGCTCCAAAAGGAGTTGGGACTTAACTCTTACACCAATCTTGGATTGCTCTAAGAGTTAGGCATTGCCCCAAAAAAGAAGGGGACAAATTGCATTAAAAAAATTCATAAATTCCATTACCCTATACACCTCGTTCTCATAACTCTTGGAAAAAAATGCTTGTTTGGCAAGAGTTAGGGGTTAACACCAACCAACTCTTGTTGCCAAACAAGGCCTAAGAATCCTCCTGCAGGTACAAGCAAAGGATTCACATGGGTGTCATTCAACTGCATCTCCATGATTGGTATATCAGCTATGTATAAAAGTCAGGTAGCTCCAAGGAAGACAAATCTGCAAAAGAGTGACCAATTAAGGAGCAACCATGTAACATATGGATTATCTTCACATGAAAGAAACAATAACAACAACAAAGCCTTGATCCCAAACTTTGGGGTTGGCTACATGAATCATTTTCTTCCATTTCAGCTCTATTAAGGGCCATATTCACAATAACATTAAGCATTAGCAAATGTTTTTTAATTGCCTCCATCCAAGTTCATTTAGGTCTCCCTCTAGTCCTCATTGTCCCATTAATCATTATTCTATCACTTTTCCCAATTGGAGCCCTTATTCGCTTTTATTGCA
Organism: Agave tequilana; assembly: GCA_038442645.1. Lineage (NCBI taxonomy): Eukaryota > Viridiplantae > Streptophyta > Magnoliopsida > Asparagales > Asparagaceae > Agave > Agave tequilana. The sequence goes on from JAVJIF010031449.1 coordinate 25,249, forward strand.
CAGACCCAAAACATCTCAATCGATTCTCCCTCATCTTATCCTCAATAGGAGCAATCTCTAACTTCCTAGAGATGTACTCATTTCTTGCCCTATCTTTTTGGTGTATCGTCGCTCATTCATCTCAGCATTCTCATTTCTTCCACACTCATTTTTTTAAAGCATGGTTCTTAATTGTCCAACATTCTGAACCATAAAGCAGTATAAAAGGTCTTATAGCCATTTTATAGAATTTCCTTACGCTTTCATAGATATCTTGTAATCACACAAATTTCCAAAGGAACATCTCCACTTTCACCATCCTGGTTAGATTCTATAAACCACATCTTCTCGGTTCCACCATCTTGATGAATGATTGATCCCATGAAAACGAGTACTCTGAGGTGTTTCATCATTAATCTGTACTATACGATCATTTGTTTTTACCATTTTGCTAAAGTTAGATTTCCATGCATTTTGTTTTCTTTCTACTAATTTTAAACCCTACAGTTCTTGAAGTTTTTCTCCATCTTTCTATTTTAGAACTCATTCCTGCTTTAGTCTCATCTACTAATACTATATCATAATAAACATCATGCGCCCTGGGACTTCATCCAGAATATGCCTAGTAAGTTCTTCCATCACTAATGCAAAGAAAAAAGAACTTAAAGTTGCATAGGGATAGGGAACGGCTCAGTCTCCTCTCTAATAATTTTTACCCTAGTTATTGCTCTATTCGAAAGGAAAGTGAGAGAAAAAGGACAGATACAGTTGTGTGATTGCAATCACACACCATTATTTATGGATATCTAATTAGCTAGCCTTGGATTGTCATACATTTCTTTAAACTGTACAATCTCAAGCCCTACTATGCTTAGACCGATATACTGAGTTTAAAGGATGTTCCAGGATTCAAAAGCTGTTAGGGAATAAAAACAAGAGGAATTGGGATAGTTTTTTTTATCAGTATGCCTCCAGGATTCTAATTTTGGCACTTTATGAAGATGTTTATCTATAATTTCATTTTACCCTTTACTTGCAATCATGGATCTAGTACATATACTGGTCAATGTGGTCATGCAAGCTATCCTAATGCCGATTAACAGTGTCAAATAATAATGGCGTCACTATCCTAATGATTCTTACTAGTGTGCAATATAAAGAATGCATATTACCAGTGTGCAATATAAAGGATGCATATTACCAGCGTCCAATAGTAGTGGTCAAAATGGTCATGTCCCCATGCTTACTGCCAGTGTGCCATAGTAATCATCTGCTAGCTGATATAACTTCAGCAGTGTTGCACTTAATTTTTAATTCTTTCACAGCATGTCCTAAGCCATGATATAGGAGGATTGCATTACATGGCTGTTAGTCAGCGTAAAACTTAATCAGATCTCTCTGAAATGAATCCTAAATAGCACACGTTAAAGTGTTCCAGTGTGACACGTCTAATTTGACTCCACTCTGATGTGATTAAGAGTGGTACAAGTATTTTTGTTAATTTCCTAGGAGATGGTCATTAACATAGCTGCATGAACGAAAAGGTTCATGCAATCTTGAAAATAGCAAATTAGTGCAAAGCACAGCTCTACATCCCAATAGCTAATAGCATAGGGTGAAGCGTAAGCTACATAGTTTTTTATTTATATTTTAAAAATATAAAACAATCTTAAATAAAGTTAATAAATAAAATAAATATTCTTAAAATATTAAAAGAAATCAAAAACCACCACATATATATTCTTAATATATAAAAACAACACTAAACCACAACCACATACATAAAAATAGAAAAAGAAATGGGAAAACAAATTTATAAAACCAACAATAACCTACAACAATCAAAACCTATCAACGCATCCAACATCTAACAAAAATAATAAATCAGAAAAATAAAACGGATGGTTTGCTGAAACGAATCAAGTTTTTGTGGAAGAAAAGGGGCGGGTGAGGCTTCGTCAAGGTAAAACAGGCCTCGCCAACATCAGTTAGGCTTGCTAAAGTCGATCAAGATCAAAAAAGGCTTGTTCTCAAAGATCAAGGTATTTTGATGGAAAATGAGGGCTTGTCGGCGAAGAGTAGGGTCTATCAATAGGTTGTCAAAGTTTCATTACAATCTTTAGCCACTAAAGACGAGGTTTGGTCACTCAAGAGAGAAGAAAACCCTAGCTTGATGATTAAGGTATGTTAAGAAAGCGCCTCTCCCTCCGACCCACTTGGGTCAAGTAATAAGAAAAAAGTTGAAATACCATAGCACAGCTATGCTATAGAAAAGAGGAGCGCAGCGCATGCTATCTTAAAATAGCAGACAGCTACATTGTTTTTGCGCTAATTCAAAGCGCTGTGAAGCATATAAACAATGGTTCTGTATGAACCTAGTTATTTTTGCGCTACAAGCCAAACCCAAAAGTTTGGGATAAATGTTTTGCCATCATTGTAGTTGTTGTAATAGTGGTGATGCATATTCATGTACATCGTGTTAATCCAATAGGGGCGGGCTGATAAACAGTTGGTTCCTAGGTGCATGCTGATGCATATACCATGACAGTGGCGTGCAAAAGCTAGCACTAGTCACAAACCAGAAGTCAGATATTAACACATGAATGTGCATCCCAACATGCATTGGTTTGTCAGGATATTTTCTCCATGAAAATAGTATGTCACAAACAAGGGCAAGAACCATACAACATGTATAATCATGGAGATCCTTGGACTTTAGGGCCTCTGCTGCACCTTGTGTGCAGAAAAGTTGTCTACATTTGTAGGGAATCCTAGTACACAGCAAACAAACAGTGGGACATTTCTTAGGTAATCAAGGCCCTGCTACGTCTAGATTCGTCTATTAGGTTAGTAAACATTCCAGGATTCCAGTTGTTGGAGAATAAAAACAAAGTGAATTGGTATACTGTTTTGATATGTATAACTTCAGAACTCTATTTTCACAATTTATGGATAACTACTGAACTACATAGGTACTCTGTACTTGCAATCATGGGCCTATGACATACACTGATATCATGGACAATATTTCCATGCCTATAGCTCGTGGGAAATGGTAATGATGCATATTCATGTCCATCATGGTAATTCACTGGAGGTTGGTGATAAACTGTTAGGCCCTGTGCACATGCTCCGCACCTACCAGTTATGGACAGATTATTCATCAAATCAGAAGATAAATGTCACATTCATAATATGAATGCCATATACTATCATGCAAGCGTTGGTTATTATGTGATTTTCTCCATGAAAATAGTATGTCATCAAACAAGGGAAGATTTTATGTAATATATATCACTATGAAGAATTCTTGAACTGGAAGGCCTGCTTTACAACTTATGTGCAGAAAGTTTTTTTTACTCGCATTAGGGGATCTTATTACTAAGCATAAATACAGTGTGATGTTTACTAATGTACAAAGTGTGCAAGTCAGGTAGGGTACATTTAAGCTTACAAGGAACAATGTTTAGGGCATTTTCCAACCACTTTCAGATAATTGTAATCCAATGAAAATTCTAGCAATGGGCTGGTGCTTGCATGGGAGGAAGCAGACAAGCTTATGCAGGCTTGCAGCCAAGTTGTGTCTAAAATGAACATCCGAATAATGAATTAATGATGGTGCACATTATCATTTATGATGGCAATCTTGCGCATGTATCCATGAATTGATCTAACCCCACAAAATTGATGCCACGGAAGGATCATGACCGTGAGATCAATGCAATAGCCTACTTGCATCTGCAGTTATCCAAATCTGTCTTATCAAATGATGCAACTTATCAACTGAACCAGGTGCAAAACAAGGGTCTGTGTCAGAAAGCTCTAGCTGACAGGATTACCCTTACTGGGAAACCGCCCTCTCAACAACTTATATCCAGAGGGGAGGAGAGTCGCCGCACTAAGCAAGCCACTTTTCTTCTTGAGTAGGATCCTTCGATGGGGCCAAGCCCTATTATCTCATCAATGATGATCACAGGAATGTGCAGTAGTGAAGTTGTTGGGTGAGGCATAAAGTTGGTTCTAATTGGCTAGAAAACACAGGATGTGGTGCCCTTTGTGCAGCTAACCTGGGGAGACTTTGATGCTAAGTCTTTTGGTTTCTTCTTTTCCGCTAGAATCTACTGGAGCCTGAATTCACCAATATCAATAAGGCATAGCCTTGACTTTAGTATAGTTCGTCTACCATTATTAAATGTGCATGTAAGATATTACATGAAAGGATCGAGTATGGTTTTTCCTGTCTAAGGAAATTAAGGAGGAAATTAAATCCACATTAATAGAAGAAAGAAAAATGCTCAGAGATGACTGCCACCCAAAGCATGTCATTTTATACTAAAATTTCACAAATAAACCCATTTAATTTATGAATTTGTATTTCTTCATGAAGTGAAGAGTGTATTGGATTTCAAGATTTACCAGTGCGCCATTTTCTTGGGCACACAAATTTTAAAAAGGGAAAATGGAAGTGATAGGGGACAAACTCTAGGAAATCTCAATCTAGGGTTTATCTTCTAAGATAGGATTTAGGAATCTCTCCCTAGAGTTTCTCACCCAAAGCACACAGTCTACTCAAAATGCTCAAATAACAATTTTCATTATCAATCCTTAACTAAAGAAAACAATGGTAATCTCAGCCTTATATAGGCCTAAAAAAAATAACTCCCACCACAACTGATGTGGGATAAAACTAACCAACAATAATAACCAACTAAAACAAACTACAATAAGATAAGATAAGCCAACAACTAAATCAAATAAATCCTACTAGATGTCCCCATCATTCCCCCAGGGTTGGGGAAACTTGACCCTGTCGAGTGCAGATCTCAACTCTCAATCGGGCCATGGTGGTGGCCGTGGACCCAACAGATATGCATCAAGGCTGCACCAAGGTGGTGTGGTGAGACTGGCTTCTGTGACAGATCTGCTATAAAGGATGACAACTCAAGCAATGCGCAGGTAACAGAACGAGGCGCATCCTCCAGGATGAGAACTGAATCAACTGTTCTTCGCACCATGAATAGTCTGACCTCCTGTGACTCTGTCTCCTATAGGAAGATCTGCAAAGGATCGTACAAGTTAGGCGATCTTTGGGACACTGGAACCCTCATAGCTGGTGTGGATGTCATTTGCTCTATGGCAAGCTCCGCTGATAGATCTACTGAGTTCTTTACAAGAGGCTTTTCTATCTTTGGCTCTGGTTCGGGCTCATCAACAACTACTGACTCTGGCTCTAACTTAGCTGCATTATCTTGTTCTGACTCGTGCTCCAACTTAGCAACAACTTCTGACCTTGGCTCCTCGAGAACGTCAGGCTCGACAAAGGCTGAAGGCTCTGGATCTGTGTCCCTCTTTGCAACCTGGCTTACTACAAGTTTTTCTAGGGCCCCATCCGAATCTTAGTACAGAGATCTGTGATTGACCGTCTCTCGGGCTCTTGCTCAACATTGGGCTCTTTATAGTCTGACTCAGATGAATAAATGGGTGGAGCATAACGAGTGCGAAGAAAGTCTTGCAAGAGAAACCAATATCGACATAACTTATGATTGTTCTCTACCCAATATATGGCTCTCCCACCAACTTCATTCGGGCATAGAGGCACTTTTGCTTAGATATCGGAGAAAAATAATTGAAGAAAGTTTCAAGATTGCTCTCCCAGTCTTCATAACCATAACGGTCATAAAAATCACGAAAAGTTGGGACAGCCGCATACATTTTTCATTCAACTTCTTTTGGATCACCATTAGTATGAATATATTGACCACAAAAATAAAATCCCATAAGAAAAATTTCAGTGCATAAACTCAAAAATTTCCCAAGAATCTCAAAGGCTCGCACTGGACCCAAATCGGACTAGAAATAGGTCCCGAAACGCTGTTGGATTGTTGCAGGACTTATACCAGCACCAAACAGGGATTGTGGAGGTCGTCTCTGCTACTTGAATGCTGCAAAAATCTATCTAATAGCTCCAGGGCTCTGTCACGAACCCAACGCTTCAAACAGAGCTCAAAACGGACTCCGAACGGGCGAGCTTGGGTTTTGGGGGGAGATTTACAATAATTGGGGTTACTGTTCATGTGAACAGTAATCGGGTTATTGTTCACGTGAACAGTAACCTGGTGGTTACTGTTCACGGAACAGTAATCCAAAAAATTTCTTTTTTCAGATCTAGGTTTTTTTTATTTCTTTTCTTTTTTTTATTTTCAAGAACTAGGGTTTTAGGAATTTGTGAAAATTTTGATGGAGAAAAAAAGATTTTGTGGAAGCTAGGATTTTGTGAAAGAAGTGAAAAAGAGCAGAATTTAGCTCTGATACCAAAATGATGGGGGGCGAACTCTAGGAAATCTCAATTTAGGGTTTATCTTTCAAGATAGGGTTTAGGAATCTCTCCCTAGGATTTCTCACCCAAAGCACACAGGCTACTCAAAATGCTCAAATAACAATTTTCATTATCAATCCTTAACTAAAGAAAACAATGGTAATCTCAGCCTTATATAGGCCTAAAAAAATAACTCCCACCACAACTGATGTGGGATAAAACTAACCAACAATAATAACCAACTGAAACAAACTACAATAAAATAAGATAAGCCAACAACTAAATCAAACAAATCATACTAGATATCCCCATCAGGAAGAACATCACTAAAGATCTCAAAAACAGTCTATAATTTTATTAATCAACTGAGATCTAAAAAGTATACTTATATATGATCTTATTTATAGAAAATTATAAATATTAAATTCTCTATCACTAAACAAAAACTCCAAAGTTGTGGTGAGGGTTGAGGCTAATATTATTATACTCTTAACACCCGTGAGTTGATCGCCTTTGATGGGGCTTAAACCTGGACTTTTGTGCAGTATTTTTTTAATCCGCTTTTCTTTTAATTGTGCACCTGAGAGGAATTGAACCTAGGTTTTTTGATACCGTATTAAATTCCCTGCCACTACACCAAAACTCTGAAATTAAGGCGAGGGTTGACAGTAATATTATTATACTCTAACAATAAAAGGAAGAAATATAAAACATAACATCTTAAGTAAACTAAACTACAACTCAAATAAAGATCAAACTTGAAACTTCTATGGCCTATTTTGTATAGGGGGTTCAAGGGTGTGGAGTTAACTCCACAATCTCCACCCTAACCTATCCATATGCCAAAAAATGTGGAGTTAGAAAAGGGGTAGAGATGGAAATTCTGGAAAATGATTGTCTTATTATAAACTTTTTCATAGGAGGAGAGACCGTGCAATTAAATCCACCTCATGGATGGAATTAGCACCAACTCCATCTCTCTTTTGAAAATTCATGACACCTCAACCATTAGTCCTCTATATAAATACCACATAATCTTTACATGGAGAAATAATCAATTATCATTAATCATTACTTAACTCCTCTCCTAGCTCTTCTTTCAAAATTCATGACACTTGCACCTAAGCCCTCTATCCAAACAGGAGCCTGATCAAATTCAAAGAAAAAGAATAAAGAGAACATAAACTCAAACTATTTTGTAAATAAAATCAAATTCAAGGAGAGTCGGGGCAGTTTTGCATCATAAACATGATCATTTTTTATTATTCTCACTTCATAATTAGTTAGTATAAAAAACTCCTATATTTGTACATGTTTATCCTTCATGATTCCAACAACATTTTCTAAATGACTAGGTCTGAGTGAATCCCAACATCAAACCTCCCCCACCGCCCCAATTTTAAAAAAAAGAAAAAGAAAAAAACACCCCACCAAAACAAAAACACCCCGTTGGAGTTGCTCTAAAACCCATACCTCTCCAGCATTAAATATGAATCTTTGTTTATCGAAGAAGAGCAAAACAGATGGAGATGTATCCTGCGTGTCCATTCCAGTCCCCAGAATCTACAAACACAAGTCAGAAAGAAGTTGAAAATATTAACTTGGATGCTTGGGAAAGTGCGAAATAGCTGTCCAAAACACAACGAGGCAGAAGAAACATTAAATTTCAGTCAAGTGAATTAGTTAAAGTACCAAAAACATCACGCAAAAAAAAAGTAACATGTGTATGACAATGACAGAAAACGGTCCAATTGAATTTCAGGGCAAAACATGAAAGTATCCAGGGGCCAGTTGAATTTGAAACTCGGAGAGTCCACCAAAACCAGGAACCTGAATTCTCAATGTATTTAACTTCATAGCCAATGCATTTCTTTTCTATAAATAAGAAAGCAAAAGAACTTCCCTATGTGAAAAGCAAATGCCTTTTTCACATCCCTTGAGAATTCAAAAAGATAGCAAACACAATGCCACAACAAAAACATTTTCCAAGCAGAAACACAGCAATAAATCACGAAATAACTCCATAGCCAATCCCACATACCTTACCTCACAAAATCCAATTTTTTTTTCAAAAATTAAACCATTAATCATAAGACCAAATCACCCTAAAAACCAAAATAAATAGATAAAAATCATCCAGAAAAAACTCCATTGCGTTTTGCTCATAAAAAACCAATCTTTTGAACTTAGATCATAACTCAATTACAATAACCGCTGCCCAAATTCAAGAAACCCACAAGCCCAAAATCAAACCAATCAAAAACCTAAATCGTCACCTGAACGTAACAGATGGTATTGATTGGGTTCAGCTTCGGCGTCTTGTGCTGCAGCGTCTTCCGCTGCCCGCCGGCATCCTTCCCCTCGGCCCTCCTCTTATTGAAACCCGCCAGCCTTTCCTTTTTCTCCTCCATCTCGAGACCCCTACTCTTCTCTCTCTCCTCTCTCGCCGTGCTGCTGTTGCGCCGTCTCTGGGGAGAGAAGTCCCCGCGGGGAGTCCGATCCCTCCGCTGGTAGTGTGAGAGGACTGTGAAGGGGGAGGAGCTCTGGAACTTTAATGGGGGTTTGGGCTTCAAGAAGAGAGAAGAAGGAGAGGAAAAGGGCAGCTTTAAGAGAGGGGTCGAGGAGAGGAGACGCAGGTTGGAGATATGGGACATGTTGGTGTTTTGGGGGATTTTTAAGGGTACTGGGTTTAATGATGGGAAGAGGGAGAGGAACAAGTGGCGTGGACTCGGGGAGAGAAGGATTTGGGTTGGTCAGAGAGTGAACCAAGACTGAATCAGATTTGGGCAATTTTTCAAAAACCCCCATTGCTTTAAAATTAATTTCAATCAAAAATAGACCTCTCCCAAAATTATTTTCAAAAATGGTCTTTTGACAAGCCATGTCAGCGCCACGTTGGCATTGGCAGCCAGCGCTGCTGGTTGCGGAAGGGGTTTTCTTTTTGACCGGGGCTGCCAACCCCAGTCGAATGATATATTTTTTTCACTCCTACTTGTTTGATCGAGGGTGCTTACCACGGTCAAACGAAACATGCCCAATTTTCGGTCGGTGACCAAACCCGATCGAGTAATTTGGCAAAATTACAAGTTATCCTCGGCCGGGGTTGGCAACCCAGGCCTAGAGTAAGTGGATCTGGGACCCACTGAATCCCATACACTAACACTCCTATCTAAAGACTTTGACCTCTCTCCAGCTCTCCTCCTTCTCCGTCTTTCTCTCTCTCTCACTGGCCTGCCCTAGGAGTCTCCTTCGACGCCGCCCCACCGACACCGGCATCTCCCCGCCCCCGATGATGCCTCTAGGCCGCTGACTCCCTGTAGGTACATTTTCTCATTCTCTCTCCCCCTCTCTTCTACCATTTCTCTCCCCTTTCTATTTCCGCCACCTCTGCCCCGTCGCCCCTGCCCCGCGACCGCCCCCACTCTCTCCCCCCCCCCTTTCTCCCTTCTCTCTGTCTCTCTCTCTCCCCTCTCTCTTTTCGTCGCCCCTTCCCCGCGATTGCCCCCCACTCTTTCTCCCCTTCTTTTCTTTCCTCTCTTTGTCACTCTCTCTGTCCCCTCTCTCTGTCACTCTCCCAGTTCTCTCCCCTGTCACTTTCTCTTTCCCTCACATTTTAATCTTAATTTTTTTAATATCCACCAGTATAGTTCTAAAATGTGATGCAATTGGATGATTTTAAAATTTTAGAGAAATAATTTCAAGCCATATGCATGTAAATTTAGACTAATATGGTTGTGATACTGTGAGTTTACTCTTTTTTGTCAGGTAGTTATCATCATCACCATTTTGTTTTTGTTATCATCCTCATCACAATGTATAAAGTTCCTCTCGTTTGTCGGTATAACGGTACTCTGGCAGTAGATGTAGAGGGTAACCCAAAATATGTTAATGGGGTAGTAAAACCCGTAATGGTTAATAAACCAATCATATTGCATGAATTGGTAGAGAAAATTCATCGAATCACCAAGATTAATTCAAATGAGCATCAAATTCACTTGACATGCAACTGGCCACTTGCACAAGGGCGTTTTATAGCTGTGCTAATAACAGATGATGATGACACACGAGCAATGCTTGAATTGCATCCGTTTGTGAATTCGGTAGAGATATACGTGGAGAAAAAAGATGTGAGCTATCGAATGTATGGAGAATTCACACGCATGCTCGATTTGGACAATGAATCAACGAGATTCATGTCCCCGGTGCATAATACGTAAGTATCTATAATTTTATTTTGGTCTTTATATATATTTTTTTTATACTAAGTGTATAGATGGCATCCAATTTTGAACAGACCTATCAATCCGGCTCAAGAAGATGTGATTCATTACACTATGTCGACATCACATGTGCATCCATACACAATGCATGTCTCCCCAGTTCAAGCGTCGTGGGTTAACACAACATATTTCACTCCACATGAGATAGATTCAACACCAACAGAGCATCCAAGTGCCATTAGATAAAAGTGAACCTTACTTAAATTTTCATTTATTCTCAAGGATGACACCTTGACTTTACATTTGTTTATAAATCTTTTGTAGGAACTGATACTCACCTGGCACGAGTAATCACTTGATTGTTGGAACATCCTCTATTCACCCATCACAAGTGCAGAATGACATCGATGATGGTGATGAAGTGCAGGAAAACAATGACGATGATGAATCCGAAAAGACTAATGATGTGTTGCAAGAAGATAGCACGCAAGTTGGAGGTTGATGATTGGGTAAATTCAACCCGTGTAAAGCACATAACTTCTGAGTTCAAATAGAGTTGCAATTCTATAGAAACGAGCTCAATGCATAGGAGGAATTTGAGATTACCTGAGAGCCATACTCTAAAGAGAGACTATAGGCTTTGCCACCAGTATGTACAGAAGCCTCTCATATATGGCGTGCAAGGACTCCACTTATATGCTTCGAGATTGTGGAAATGCATCTTTCCGATCAAGTCCTCCGTCAGTTCGGGCTTGCGCAGCATATCCCTGATCTCGTCGAGCAGGTGGTACGAATAGAGCATGCCATTGTCACTGGAATCAAAAGATGAGCGTTTATATTAGCCGATGGCATGAACGAGCCTTTGAGGTTCAGAGCCAGAAATTTCCGCTCGCAATACGCTCAGACTACATGAGATGGTATTGGGGGATCACTCGTCGCTAATTATTCTGTGTGTGCTGGACTGAACAAATATCAACCTGTTATTGTACATGAGCGACAGTTGGTAATATCTCAACACAATTCTCATACTTTTTAAATTTGATATATGTTGATATTATAATATTAAAATTTATGTATAGGTTGATGGATTTGTGTGTTCGATGATGATGGTGGAGGAGGCTTTACTGAACGAACCTGAGAGGGTCTCTATACTCCATAGGACTCTCGCTTTCATGAGGGAGGTGCTAGGGCGGGGCCAATTTGCGTGCCCTTCTAGTGCGCTGACCTAACATTATTATATTCGATGCTTGCGACCTTCTCAGCTGCTTGATGCGCATGACGAGTCGGGACCTTCTCCACGACGTCGAGGAGCTGAGGACGAGGAGGCAGGACCATCTCAAGTTGCCCCTGGGCATGGACGTGGAGAAGGACGAGGGCGAGAACGAGTACCGTATGCATTATCTTGTTTAAGATGATTTTCTTTTTTATGCTTGTATTTGGATATGATTTGTGGATATTTTTGATGGATAGGATATGAATTTTGGACATATTTGGACTTTAATATGTTATATATATGATATTGTGATATTTGTAATACATGTGATATTGGTGATACGGGCCGTGATACTGTGATTTGGTTGTGTAATAAATGTATTATTGTGATGTTTTGAGAAATGAGATTGTGATATAGATGTGTTTATTGTATTGTATTGATAATAATCAGATATGAGCAGGGTCTGTTCTGTGCCATCAGTCATCTTGGTCGAGGTTGCCAACCCCGGCTAAGCCAAACTCTAAAATACTTTACAACCGGGGCTGGTAACCCAGATCTAGAAATAACACTAAAATTTATGACTGGGGTTGCCACCCCCCGATCGACAAACATTCTACAACCATTCGATCAGGTTTGGCAACCCCGGTCAAGATGTGGGCTCTGATAACACAACTCAGTTTGACTGGGATCGCCAACCCTAGTCTTAAATATCATGGGAAAAAATTTAACGTACGACTAAGGTTGGCAACCCGGCCAAAACCAGCAGCGCCACGCTGGCGGCCATCATTGACGTGGCGCCGATTTGGCTTTCAGAGGTCTATCCTTGAAAATATTTCTTGGAGGGGTCTATTTTTGAAATTAATTTAAAAAGTGGGTTTTTGAAAATTTGCCCGTCAAATTTTAGTGGCTCAACCAGACCGATACTGCAATCAATCTCTTATTTATTTGTCTCTCCCTTCTCTTCTTTTTTTCTGATGAAGAGTTTATTTTTTGCCTCAATTAAATATAAATAATATAAGGATTTTTAAGATTAAGTCCCTAGTAAATTTTATATTTTGATATTAGTCTCTTACAATTTGTTATTTGGATGTTAGTCCCTAACAACATGAGACTCACTTGTTAAGAGTCCCCAGCAAATTGTTATTTGGATATTAGTCCCTAACAATATGAGACTAGTTGTTAAGAGTCCCTACGGTTAACAATATGAGACTCGCTTGTTAAGAGTCCCTAATTAAAATTAAAATATGAGTTTTTAAAATACAAATTTCTAATAAATTTTATATTATTAATATTAGTTTCTAAACTGTTTATAATAATTATTTCTCACTCATTTAGCTTGACAGAACAACCAGACATGAGACTCGAAAAGTCATGCTCTAAGATTGAGTAACATTCATAAAAAATGTAGACCAGATGTTGGTTGGAGGGTATTTTTGTCTAATATTTAATTTTAATTAACTTTAATGGAATATTGTTAGCATTTGAAATGATTTCTAACCATAGGGACTCATAACAAGTGGGTCTCGTATTGTTAGGGACTAATATCTACATATCAATTTGTTAGGAATTTTTAACAAGTGTGTCTCATATTTTTAGAAACTAATATTCAAAACAATTTGTTAGAGACTAATATCAAAATATAAAGTTTGTTATAGACTTATATCTTAAAAACCCTTCTTAATATTTGAAGTTTCCATCCACTCACGTATAAATCCCACATACTAATTTTTTTTCTATAGCTAAAAGAATTATTTTATTATAAAGCGCTCTAAAGTTTCCCTTTTTTATATTATGTTGTTCGAGTAAAAGTAAATTTTCCAAATTTCTCTAAATTTTAATTTTAAAAATTATTGGTGGATAAGAAGACATTAGTAGTAATGGTTAGAAAAGAAGAAGGCACGTCAAGATGGTTTTAAAAAAGGTGAAGCTTTAGGATGTTTATCATATTTTTTTCTTTTCCTATAAACATATTCAATCAATACACCTCACATCTCTCAACATGCAATAAAAACTTAAAAGCGTCTTATATGTGTGTGTATACACACAATATGTATATACACAATATGTGTGTGTATTCTATGGGCAAAGTGTTCCTACTAGGTCTCCTTAGATTACAATCTAAGGAGGCGGCTTAAAAACTCTAACATCCTGATTTTTTTCCACGATCTGACCGTACATTATTATCTTCATGTTCTAAGATATACACACATATAAAGTTAAGGGATTTGGAGTTCGTTTACTCATTGATTTAATTGTTCCATTTTGTTCTAATGTTAAAAAATTGTTAATCTTTGAACCCAAAGAAAATAGAGTAAACAAACTTCAAATAATGTGATTTTTTTTTATATGTGTACATCTTAGAACCTGAAGATGATAATGTACGGTCGGATCGTGAAAAAAAATCAGAATGCTAGAGTTTTTAAGTCGCCTCCTTACAATGTAATCTAAGGGGACCTACTAGAAACACTTTATCCTATATATGTATGTGTGTGTGTGGTAGAGATACAATACACATAGGTGTAATTAAGTTAAGTACAAAATTTTTTTTTTTAAATACCTTGTGGGGACCACTCACATTAATTTTTAAATATATTTTTTAAACACCTTGTGGGGACCACTCACATTAGAGGAGAAGATGGCACGTCAAGATGGTTGTAAAAAAGGTAAAGCTTTAGGATTTTTATCATATTTTTTCTTTTCTTATTAACCATATTCAATCAATACACCTCACGTCTCACATATTCAATCAATACAACATTTTTTAAGCCCTCCGTAATATTTTTTAAGCTTCAGGATGTTAGTTACGCATAGAGTGTATTGTAACCTTACCCGATATATTATATATATAAGGTGTATTGTAACCTTACCATATATATATATATATATATATATATATATATATATATATATATATATATATATATATATATATAGGGTAAGGTTACAATACACCGTATGTGTAACTAACTTAGTCACACATAGTGGTTTCCACCACATAAAATATTAAGGTGTTTGTGCACATTTATTGGTCAACCGACTGGTCGACCACCAAACCTTGCAACTCTCTGGTTTTGACTTCGGTCGACCGGGTGGTCGATCGACTTATAAGTTTTCAAAACCCCAAGTTTCTGTTGGAGTTCGGTCGACTGACAGACAAAATTTTTAAATCCTTAGTTCATGTTGGGAGGATCGGTCGACCAGGCGGTCGACTGACTTGCAACAACTAGCTTTGAATTAGCCGACCAGTTGATCGGTCGATTGACCGATAGCCTGTATCTGCTACAGTAGCTGCTAGTTTTCAAATCTGATAGATTTTTTACTTTTCTCCAACGGTTATTTTTGCAGTGCTTGGGCCTAACACTCACCAATTGTTGGCTCAAAGGCCTATCACTCTAGTTTTAATGATGATTAACTTATATAGTTATAGTACTAATGATCTTATGTCTATTTAAATTTCAGATTTTTACCAAGATCTTAGTCGGTGTTTAGCTTCAATAAAAAATTCGAAGTCAAGCTTTGAATCTAGCACGTGTTGATTTAAGAGCTCGTGCTTCAAGATCGCATCAAGTACTCAAAGGGAGTCTAGCTCGTGGATCAAATTTGGACCAAGTCGAGATGAAGAAGAACATTTTCAAGAGAAGATTTTCAAGAAGGATTGTGTCATGTTTGTAAGTTTTAAGATTTTGTGTTTTTAGACAAAATATAAATGATAGATTAGTTGTGAATTGCTCAAGCTTATATACACACACAAAATTTCTATAGCGTTTCTGTTGACTGAGTTTTCCTGCACACGAAAATAAAATATTAGATTTAAGAATTAAGGTGTGCGAGGTGCTCAATTCTAATCCGCTGTAGCAGGGCTATGCGGGTCGTGATCCTCAGGGAGGGACTGCGATGGAAGCGTTAAGCAAGTTTCTCTAAAGTTTTTATTTTTATTAGTTAAGTTAGAAAGGAAGTGGTATTTACAATGAATCGGAAAAGAAAGAATTGGGAGATAGTGATTTAATCTATGAAAATAAAATAAAATAAAAGAAAAGAAAACTAACCTTGGTTGGAGAAAATATGTGAAACCCTAACACTTTCTACCTTATTTCGGAGGCGTTGAACGCATAAATCATGGGATCGATCTCAGTCCGCTGTTCGCATTAGATCATCAAGCCTTGGGCAAGTATGAATTGATACGCCTCGAGGAGGAGAACATCTCCATGGAATATCGTTGGCACCACCAAAATTTGTTATACTTGTGGTTCGGTAATCGCTTGCATGCTCATCAAAGATCAACAGAAATAAAGTAGAAAAGAAAAGAGAACAAAAAGAAAAGTAAAGCAATGACATAAATAAAAATAAAAATTACCTTCATTACTTGAAACAATGGAGAAGAGAAGCATACATCAGTGTCACCCTCAACATAGCCATCTCCCTCTCTTGAAAATAAAAAGAAACCCTAATTACAAAACTAGAAGAAAGAAGAGAAACCCTAAAACCCTAACTTTGGCCCTTGGCTCTGCCTCTGGACGACTCTGTACGTTGCACTGCAGGGGGTATTTATAGGTGCAGAAGGAAGTAGAGTCCCGGATGAAGTAGCCCACGAAATCTGGTATCCAGATGAGATCAAAGTGCCGCGGATTTGCCGCGGATTTGCGGCATTTTTGTGGAATCTGGCCACGCGCTTTGGCGCGTGGCCTCACCTGGTCCGTCCATCTGGGCGCTTGCTTCTGGAATATGCATCCTGGTCTTTTAATCTGGATTTTTGAGATAACTTGATAATCAAGTTACCTAGATTTTGAATTCTCCCAATCTCTTTTAAACGAATTTCCTTATCTCTGCACTCTTTTCATTCTCATCTGCAAGAGTTTAGGGTTGGGTAGAAGTCTATCCTTCCCTCATCTTTGATATTTGCAACTTCAGCCCTTTGTGTATTTGCACTTTTACACCTGGGCTTCAAATGTGGGCTTTTGGGCTTCATTAAGCTTTATTTGTTATAAAATAGGAATTCGAGGCTTGCACATAATAAATTACAAAATATTAATAAATGTGCAGAATTAAATGAATAAATATGAAAATGTGATGGTAAATATGATGATAAAAATGCACTTTTCACTACCAATCAGTTTCCATAAGAAAAAGTTTTAGTTTCGGTTTTGGTTCAAAGAAGATATCTTTATGTTTCATGAATAGAGTTCATTACATGTTTTATATGTATATTAGATTTCATCCATATACATTGTTGGTTCAAATGTTTAGAAAAACTTATTTTAATGTTTCTAGTTCATGTTTTTAAATTTTGTATTTATTAAAACTTTATTTAGAGATTATTGTCAAAACATAGATTTTTCATCTTATATGTGTATTATCCATATACACTATGCTTCAAATGAGTTTTAAATATCCTGTTTTTGTATTTGAACAAGTTTTGGAAAAATCCTTTTTCCTTTAGAAGTTTGCTTTTTGAAAAAATACAGTTTTTAGTTTAAGCTTAAAATTCTATGCCTCAAAATTAGTTCAATTTTATTTGTAATATGTGTTTATTTTTCATCACACATATTTGTACTTCAAAGTATTTTTAATGAACTTATTTTTGTAAATTTTTATAGGATTTAAATAAATTTTAGGGTTTTAAAAAGATCAAGTTTTCAATCCTGAAAACCCTAACCTAGGCTTCTGGCGGTCGACCGACCGTCAACCGAACCAAAGGTCGGTCGACCGAGCGGTCGACTGATGTGCACAAAACGTGTAAATAGCCCTGGCTTGAGGGCCGGTCGACCGATCCAGTGATCTTTCTCTAGATCTGGCCCCGGTCGACCGACCAAGAGAGTAGTGCTCTCTGGTTCTTGCCTCGGTTGACCACTGGTCGACCGATAGGTCAAGACCTGGGTGCGGTCGACTGGGCAGTCGACCGGAAATCCTAACGGTTTGAACAATGACCATTGTCCGATCCCAGCCGGTCGACCGACAGACCATCTGGCCCCCCAATGGCTAGTTTTCTGCAGCTTATATATTGGGGTGTTTTGGGCCAGTTTTGGATAAGATTTTAAGAGGGTTTTTGAGCCAATTTTTCCCACCTTTCTCAGATGTTTTCCAACAAGTTTTAGAGCTTAAATTCCATATCAAAAAGAGTATTTAACAAGAGTGATTCTCTTGTGTTTTTCAAAAGAGTTTTCTTGAGTTTTTCCACCACTTAATCTACCTTGTTTTCTCACACAAACTTAAGCTTTTCATTGCTATATTTGTCCTCTAGGGATTATTTATTGTGAGAGTGTTTTTGGTGATCAATGTGTAGAGATCACCAAGTTTTTATCTTTGTATTTGAGGAGGCAAACTTGTGGGTTCGCGTTCTGTAGAGTTCTTGAGGGAGCTCTTTGTAGAGATGCGGCCTCGGCAAGCTAGTGTGCTTGCGTGTGTTGTTCTTGCCAGAATAAGTGAGGGATTTAGGGGTCCAAGAGTTCTTGAAGGAGCTCGTTGTAGGTATTGGGCACCGAGTGATCTTGCAGGATCGATTCTAGTAAAAATCTTTCATAGTGTTGAAAGCGGAGACGTATAGCAAGTGTGCTCGAACCTTGAAATAAATCTTCCGTGTTTACGATTGCTTATCTCTCTCTCACTTGTGTTTTATATCTTGCATGCTATTATTGTTTATATTTTTTACATGCTTGATATACTTGTGCTTTATTGAATAGATGCTTGGGATTGTTTGCTCATACTTGTATCCAACTAAGGGGGTCATAGTGACACCTTAACTCTTAATCTAGAGGAATCTTGAGGAGATAGTCCAGAGCCCTTCACTGAAAATTCAGCTACACTCTTTGGTTATACTTTGTGTGTTACCTTAATAGTTTTTAGTTTGCATAAATAGTTTTAATACTTACATTTGATTAGCAAGTCACCTATTCACCCCCCTCTAGGTAACTTGAACTAATACCCTGGTTTACTCCTCTAATGACTTTTACCTATTTTCTATGTATATGATTCATTTGTAGAGGATTAAATATAAGTATATATAAGTTTTGACAAGTTTATTCAAGAAACTTAAGTTTTATTCAAAGAGAAAATTTTTTAGTTTTCAAGTTTCAAGAGCTCTCAATTCCAAATCAATTTCTAAAGTTTAAAGTTCTCAAATTTATTCTTCTAAACTTAATATTCTCTCATACAAACTTCTTAAACTTCATTTCTCATTTTATACTCTAAGAAGTTGTAAAGAGAGGGTTTGTGATCTTTGTGGTCACCAAGAACTTGTAAACTTTATTGGCTTTGTACTACCTCTTGTGTAGAGAATTAAAGATTGGAGTTGTGTACTCTGGTTCTTGTGTAGACCATTGTAGTTTCTTTGTGGTGATCTTTGGTGAATAGTGAATTCTTCATGCGGTGAAGGCGGGGACGTAGAGCAAGTTGCTCGAACCTCGAAATATTTTTTTGTGTTTGCGATTACTTTCTCTCTCACTCTTATTCTTTCTCTATTGCTTACACTTGTGTTATTACTTTCATTGCACTTTACTCTACTTGCTATATATTGCTGGCATCATTCATACTTGTCAGTTTTTCTCATTCAGGCAAGAAGGCAATTGTGCACCTCAACTCTTAAACTAGAGAAGTTCTAGAGCCTTTAATTGAAAATCTGGCTTTACCTTTGTTTTGAGTTAACTGTTTTCATTATTCATTTTAATTATTATATTCAGCATTTGATTAGCATATTACCTATTTCACCCGCTTCTAGGTGAACTTTCAATTTAATTCTGATTGAGGCAACATCTGACAAAAAAACAAATTAGAATTAAGATTAAGATATGCTAAAGCTTCTCAATACTACCTCTATAGTAGTGGCTATGCGGGTCGTGATCCACAAAGAGGAATTGCGATGCAAGCGTTTAAGTATTCTTTTTAAGTTTACTGAAAATCTGTTAAATAGTTTCTTCTTAGTTTTAAAATAAATAAAAGAAAAGAGTTCTAAGTTAGGAAAGGAAAATCAAAGAAATAAGAAGGAAAAAATGTTGCTGTTTTTATTTTAAGTTAAGAGAAAAACTAAGATAAAAGAGAAATAATCAAAAAAATAAAGGAAGTGTTGGTTTTTAAAGTTGTTTTAGAAATAAGAAATTAAAAGAAAGAAAGAACATAAAAGTTACTTACCTCTTTGGTTGATTACTGTACCTTAGATCGTTGGTAACGGTTTACCATGAGTTGGAGGCGATCAACGCATAGCCCATAGGAGTTAATTCGAGTCACATTCACATTACATCATCAAAATAAAGTAAGCATGAAATGATACAGATTGAGACTAAGAATCATTGTCATGAGCTATCAATGACACTCACAAAGGTAAGGCTATTCCTATGCTATTTGACTCACTTGGATTACAATCCATACTAAAAAAGTAAAGTAAAAACAAGAAGGGAAAGAAAACAAAAAGTAAACTTTGATTAAATTGAAAAATGATAAAAAGAAATGAAGAAGATTACATTCAGTGTCACTTTAAATACAATTCTTCCTCTCATTATCTCATGAATTTCTTCTCTAATCTAAGTTTATAAATAAACAGAAAGTTACATAAATATAAAAAGAAAAATCCTAAGTTAAACTAAAAGTAAAACTTAGCCTAAACTCTCTGGTGCCCGTCTGACTTTAGAACTGGTGGTATTTATAGGAGAAATAGAGGGAGGGAAGAATGCTTGTAGATAACACCAAAATGCTGGCCCAACAACCTCCATTGACCGCGCAAATGTGGCCAAAGCCATGTTTGAACGGTCAGGATCTGGCCGTTGGGCGAGATCCTGAGTGCGTGGATCTCCCTTCTATTGTTATCCCATGGTATACAAATAGGATTTTCTCTAGGCTTTTGGATTTGCAATTATCTCTGTTGATTCTTTAAGCTAAGAGAATAAATCCAAATAAATCCGAATTAAATGGGATAGATTTAGGATTATCCTCTCCTTCTCCATTAATCATTACCTGCACAAATTTGACATTAAGACAAGTTAATTGCAAAATTTATTACACAATAAATATGAGAATGTAGTAACAGATTATGCAATATACATGTACAATCAGTATCAGAGCATGAACTCTAGTTTTTGATTTAATCACCTTGTAGAGATCCTCTTGCTAATCATTCATTTGCATCATTTGCTTGTTGTACACATTAGTATCTATGACCGAAGGAATCAAGACTCCACCCAAGTTTGATAGCCTTAACCTTCCCATATGAAAAGTTAAGATGACCGTGTTCTTGCAATCCCTAGAAAGTCGGGTTGCAAAGGCATTGACCAAACCTTTTAGTGTAATCAATGGTATTGACGACACTTGGTCTGATATTACCACCCAAGAGTTTGATATTAATGCTAAGGCACACTATACTTTGTTTCAAGCCTTGAATGATGATGATATTTCTAGAGTAATTTATTACAAATCTCACTCACACTTGGTTGTAACACATAAGGTAACATCACAAAGTCAAGAGAGCCAAAATTCATCTCTTGCATTTCTAATATGAAAATTTTAGTATGAATGAAAATGAGACTATTGATGATATGATCACTAAGTTTACTAAAATCACAAATGATCTTGCTTCTCTTTGTGTTAAAATTAACAATAACCAAAAGGTGAGGAAGGTCATTCGTGCTCTTCCACCATCTTGAGAAGTCAAGTCTACTACTTTGAAAGAGCTCAATGACAAGAAAGATATGAAGCTCATTGTTCTTATTGAGAACTTTAAGACTATGAGATAAGAAGAAAAGTTAGAGAAGAGAAGGCACCCAAGAAAAGAAAACTCTTGCCTTCAAATCTCCTCCCACCATCTCTGACGAAGAAGATGACCTAGAAGACGATGATGATTTGTCCCTCATAAAGAATGTAAGGAGAATGTATAATAAGGCTAAGTTCAACAACCGTAGAAGATGAGAAGGAAAGAGGGAAAAGAAGATAGCTTGCTACAATTGTAGGCAGCAGACACATCATTGCCGATTGCTCGGAGACCAAGAGCAAACCTACTGCCTCCAAGAAGTTTTATAAAAATAAGGCCTTGAAAGCAACTTAAGATTCAGAGAGCGAATCTGAGAAAGAGGTGGATACGACACATGTGTGTTTTGTGACTAATGATAACACATCCAAGGTAACTCCCTAAACAATTCTTGATGGTTGTGAGTTATCAATGGATGAATTTGCTGAAGCTTTTGAAGAACTTTCTAACAACTATGATTTTCTCAAAAAAATTAAAAATAAAGAAAGAAAATGAACTTCTTCAAAATCAATTAGATGTTATTCAAAAGGAAAGAAATTTTATCTTTTACTCTTCAAAAGACACAAAATAATTTTAATGCATATAAAATTTCTTATAAAGCCAAATTTCCTAGAATTGATGAAAATAAGATTTTCATAATGAAAAAAATAAGATTAACACTTTGAGCAATATTTTAAAAAAGTTTGAATTTGATGAAGCTAAATTAGAAGCCATGTTTTCAAAGAGGCAAACTCAAAGAAAATCATTCACTCATCATGTTTCTTATATTCACCATCATGCTCACATACAAAGCACAATCACATTCTCATCTTACTATATATGTTCATACTCATCATGTTCATGCACATTATGTATTTTTATATGCCAAGGTGTACACATGCACCTATTATGACCGAAAAAAGTTACTTGGCTAAGTTTTGCTATGATAAGATAAATGTTTCAAATAGTCATGTATGAGTTCAAAAAACTAATATCTTAGGACCCAAGAAAATTTGGGTATCAAAATCAACGTCTATTCTAAATGATATAGGTACGCACCGAGGCTCCAAGGCGTAGAGAGCGGTGGTACCTTGATAGTGCTTGCTCAAGACACATAACATGGAACATTAACAATTTTGCAATTTTATCAAGATACTATGAAGGGGGCACCGTAACCTTTGAAGATGACTTAAAGGGTAAAATCATTGGTATAAGTAATCTCAAGATTGACTCATCTCTTTAATTGAGAATATTGTTTTGGTTGAAGATCTTAAGCACAATCTTTTAAGCATTAGTGAACATCTGACAAAAGTTTAAAAGTTATTTTTGATGACTTTACTTGTGATATTTAGATAAGAAAATAAATACTTGTGTTCTTTTCAGTTTCGTGAAAACAATGTTTACATAATTGACATATTACATTTACAATACAATGCAACTTATTTGAATGATTTTAATGAATACTCTTGGTTATGACATAGAAGATTAAACCATATTTCGTTTGACCATCTATTCCGAATTAATTTTAAAGAATCAATGAAAAGTATTCCTAACTTGAAATTTAAAAATGATCGTATTTGTGATGCGTGCCATGTTGAGAAACAAATCATGTCCTCTTTCAAATCAATCAAGGATATCATGACATCAAGATCTCTAGAGTTGATACATATGAATTTGTTTGGTCCAACTAAAATCAAAAGTCTTAATGAAAATCGTTTTATTTTTATTTTAATTGATGATTTTTCAAGGTTTACTTGGGTTTTCTTTTTAGAATATAAAGATGAAGCTTTCATGTTTTTAGAAAAAGTGTGAGAAAGCAAAGATTTTTCAATTTTGCGCATTAGGAGTGATAGAGGTGGTGAGTTTATTTCTTTATCACTTATTGTGAGAAAAATGGAATCAAACATGAGTTGTCATATCTTAGAACTCCACAACAAAATGAAGTCACTGAAAGGAAGAATCATACTCTTCAAAAATGGTTATACCATGATTTTAGTAAATACAGACTCCCTCAATATCTATGGGCCGACACTTCATGTTATATTGAGAATATGATTTTTTTTTGCAAAAAATCCAATAAAACTCTCTTTGAACTTTACTATTTAAGAAAACCAAATGTTTTTTATTTTAAAGTTTTTGGATGCAAGTGTTTTCTTTTGAATACAAAAGGCAATTTCAAAAAATTAATCCAAAATCTTTTGCAGCTATTTTTGTTAGATATTCAAATACAAGTAAGGCTTATAAAGTCTTTAATAGGTCAACTTTGACTATTGAAGAGTCTATACATGTAAAGTTTGAGAAATCTAGCTCTCTTGTAAAGAATATTATAGAGATTATTCCTTAACTAAAGACCTTGAGACATTTTTATGAAAGACTCATCTGCACAAGAAAAGGAAGACAAGCCAAAGGACAATGCAAATGGTGAACTCTAAGATGTTAAAGTGGAGCCAACTCAACCACTTCTGAAGGATTGAAGATACGAAATAAGCCATTCCAAAGATCTCATTTTAGGTGATGTATCCAAGAAGGTAACTACTCGATCTAAACTCCATGATATTTGTGACCATTTTGCATTCATATCACACATAGAGCTCAAGAATATCCTCGAGACCGAGGGTGACTCATATTGGTTACTTGCAATAAAGAAGAGCTCAATCAATTTTAGCATAACCAAGTTTGATACTTTTTCCTAGGCCCCATGATAGGCGAACTATTGGTACTAAATGGATCTTTAGAAACAAGTTGGATGAGTTGGGTATTGTAATTAAGAATAAAGATAGACTAGTGGCCTAAGGTTAGACCCAAATTGAAGATATCAATTTTGAGAATATATTTGCACCCGTAACACAGCTCGAAGGCATACGGATGACCCTGCTTTTGCCTCATTTAAAGATTTCAAGATTTTTCAAATGGATATTAAAAATGCATTCTTGAATGTTTTAATTGAGAAGGAGGTGTATGTTGAACAACCCTCGAGGTTTGTTTATCTTACACATCTGAATTTTATTTTTGAACTTGAAAAAATTTTATATGGTTTAAAACAAGCTCCAAGAGCTTGGTATGAAAGACTTAGAGTTTTCTTGTTGAAAATTATTTTGTTAAGGGAAAAGTAGATACCACTTTATTTACAAAGCATGTCGATAATAATATCTTGATGGTGCAAATATATGCTGATGATATCACTTTTGGATCCACTAATGAAAAGCTTTGTAAGAATTTTGAATAATACATGAAGGAAGAATTTGAAATGAGTACAATAAGAAAGCTCAACTATTTTCTTAGACTCCAAATCAAGTAAAGGAGCGATTAATCTTCATTAATCAAGCTAAGTATACAAGAGAACTTATCAAGAAATTTGGGCTAGAAGATGCGAAGATTAGCAAAACTCTTATGGCTATCACAATCAAGCTTGACAATAATGAATAAGGTAAAAATATTGACATTAAACTCTATCATAGTATAATTGATAGTTTGCTTTACTTGACAGAAGTAGACCAGACATTATGTTTAGTGTTTGTTTGTGTGCTAGCTTTCAATTTTGTCCTAAAGAGTCCAGTTTGATTGCGATAAAACGTATTATTTAATACCTTTAGGGCACTATTGAAATAAGCTTGTGGTATCCGAAGACAGGATAATTTCTATAACGAGTTATTCGGATACCAACTAGCCTGTTGTAGAGTGGATAAGAAGAGTAATAGTGAAATTTGTCATTTTTTAGAAAATTACCTTGTTTCATGGTTTTCCAAGAAATATAATTTCGTACCCCTCTCAATCACTGAGGAAAAGTATGTTGCGACTGAGGCTTGTTGTGTACAAATCCTTTGGATGAAATATACTCTCCTTGATTATGATCATATTAAAATATTTTATGATAATACTAGTACTATTCATATGACCAAGAATATAAATCAACATAGTAAGACCAAACATATAAAGATACGATATCGCTAGAGACATTATGAGAAAGACGATATTGAAATTAATTATCTTTCTATCGATTTTTAATTGACTGACATTTTTACAAAATCACTTGATTATAATATATTTTCTTTCATTTGTGGTGAATTGAAGGTTTGCATAATGGATACATGATACATAAGCTTAATTTTTTTAACTTTTCATTGGCATCTCAATTTTTATTGGTATTTCTTTTAGTTGTTTTCCAATTGGTTTCAAATATCCATGTTTGTTTCGATTAGTTTACATGATTTTTTTAAATTGGTATCCATGTTTCAATTGTTTTTGAATTGGTATCATGTTTTACTCCTTTTGATGTTTGACAAAAGGAGAAAAGAATTGTCGTTATTTAATAATTGAAGTTATTTATAATGGTTTTGTTTTATTTCCATTTACCCATGTTTTATGGAATAGTTAGTTTAGTACTCTTTACTTTATTGCATATGTTGTTGGTGGAAGGAGGCATGGATAGGTAGATGACTATTTATACATGTCGTTCTAAATTGTTGAATTTTTATATTTGCATGCATGTGACTTGATTACATAAACAAAATCTTTTAGTCATATTGAACTTGAATTCAAATAAGCATAATTTAAGGGAAGCTTTTCAAGGTCTTCATATTATTTTTGATAAATAATTCATGCGTTTTGTCATCATAAAAAGGGGGAGATTGTTGGCTTAAGGTTACAATCGCACCGGTTTCTTGTTTTGATGATTACAAAACTCATGTAGTTATGAGGTAAAAATTAAGTTCAAGTGTGTTTAAGTTTTTCAGGGTTCAAGAAGATTTAAATTTTATTCTTCCTCAAAAGAAAGGTCTTGAAGTACTTAAGTTTACTCAATGAAGGGATTCAAGCCCGGACGATCAACAAATGAATTTTTGGAGAAGCCCACTTAAAGGAGACTCGAAGACTTGAAGAACTTATGTAAGAAATTAGAAATATTAAGTGTAGGATGTTGAATTGATGTTCAAAAAAAATACACATACAAGATTTCAATATATAATTTTGGTTTTTGGTGTTTTAAACATGTTTTACAAAATAATTATTGATACATACTCTATATTTCCTGAATTTTTATAACCAGGAACTCATAGCCATGTTGCCAAAACCAATTTATACATATACAAATTATATAAAAATGTGTTCTATTTCAAAAACTATCTTTAAAATGATTTTTGGGGTAGGTCGGTCGATCGACCGGTTAACCGCCCATGTGCAAAGGATACGCGCAGCTGCGACTGATCGGGCGATCGACCGTTTGTGCACAAATTGTTTGTGCACATTTTTTTGTTGATCAACCGGTCGATCGCCAAACCTTGCAGCTCTCTGTTTTGACTTCGGTCGACTGGGTAGTCAACCCACTGATAAGTTTTCAAAACACCCAAGTTTCTGTTGGAGGTTCGGTCGACTACCAAATATTTTAAATCCTTAGTTACTGTTGGGAGGATCGGTCGATCGGGCGGTCGACCGACTTGCAACATCTAGTTTTGATCTAGCTGGCCGGTCGACCGACCAGTTAACCGACAACTTGTATCTGCTACAATAAGGCTAGTTTTCTAATATGATGGATTTTTGACTTTTTTCCAATGGGCATTTTTGCAGTTTTTTGGGTCTAATCACCCACCTAATACCCTGATTTACTCCTCTAATGATTTTTAGCTATTGCCTATATCTATGATTCATTTGTAGAGAATTAAATACAAGTATATATAAGTTTTTACAAGTTTATACAAGAAAATCAAGTTTTATTCAAAGAGAAAAATTTCTAGTTTTCAAGTCTCAAGAGCTCTCAATTCCAAATCAATTTTTATAAGTTTTAAGCTCTCAAATTCATTCTTCTAAATTGAATTTTCTCTCACACAAACTTTTTAAACTTTATTTCTCATTCTATACTATAATAAGTTGTAAAGAGAGGGTTTGTGAACTTTATGGTCACCAAGAGATTGTAAACTTTATTGGCTTTAGCTACCTCTTGTGTAGTGGATTGAAAGTTGGAGTTGTGTACTTCGGATCTTATGTAGACCATTGTAGTTCCTTTGTGATGATCCTTGGTGGATAGTGAAAATTCTTCACGCGGTGAACGCATGGACGTAGGGCGAGTTGCTCGAACCTCGAAACAAATTATTTGTGTTTGCAATTGCTTTCTCTCTCACTCTTATTCCTTATCTATTACTTACACTTGTATTATTGCTTCCATTGCACTTCACTCTACTTTCTATATATTGCTTGCATCATTCATACTTGTCGGTTTTCCTCACTCAAATAAGAACGGCAATTGTGCACCTGAACTCTTAATGTAGAGGAATTTAGATGAGAAGTTCTAGAGCCCTTAATTGGGAATCTGACTTTACTTCTTTTTTTGAGTTGACGGTTTTCATTATTCGTTTTAATTGTTGCATTTTCGCATTTGAGTAGCATATCACCTATTCAACCCCCTCTAGGTGAACTTTCAGGATGCTGAAAACAATGAAGTACACACTGTTGTACATGTTCAAGGTTATACAGAGGAATCTGCTACAACTGGTACCCCTCTTGATAGAACTGTGCATGTTGATGGAACTGATACACTTGAGCATGTTGCTAATGCTGCTGACAAAACTGATACACCTGTGCATATTGCTAGTGCTCCTGACAGAACTGCTACTCATGAATATGCTGCTAATGCTGCTTCATCTGTTGTGCAAGCGAAGGCTGATGTGCAAGAAATTGCTGACAGAACTGCTACTCCTGTAGATGCTGCTACATCTATTGTGCCAGATAATGCAGACAAAGTACTACTTCATCTGCTGTGTAAGCTAATGCTGACAGAACTGCTCCCCTTGTACATGCTGCTACATCTTCTGACAGAACTACAACATCTGTCCATGCTACATCTGCTGACAGAACTGCTACTTCAATACAAGCGGCTACATCTGTGCATGCTGATACAACTTTTGGCAGTACTAGAACAAATGTTCATTGGCAGGATCGAGGTAGAAATTATTCTGATGATGCAACTGATCTACAAAAAGTAGAAATTGCAGGGGACAATCCTGATTGGCTCTCACTCATGTAGACTAGACAAGAGCAGGACCTTGTCTCTCACTCATGTAGACTAGCCAAGAGCAGGACCTTGTTTCCTGACAGAACTGCTCCAATAAATGAGAGCCAATAGTCTACATGAGTGAGAGACAAGGTCCTGCTCTTGTCTAGTCTACATGAGTGAGAGAAAAGGTCCTGCTCTTGTCTAGTCTACATGAGTGAGAGCCAATCAGGATTGTCCTCTGCAATTTCTACTTTTTGTAAATCAGTTGCATCATCAGAATAATTTGTACCTTGATCTTGCACATGAACATTTGTACTACTACTGCCAAAAGTTGTATCAGAGAAGGAAACAAGGTCAAACAAGGTCCAGAGAAGAAACTTGCAGAGATGAAGGAAATTGTTACAAAGGTTCAGAGAAGGAAACAAGGTCCTGCTCCAGAAGCCCAAAAAGGATCTGTTAGGAATCCTCGCGACAGAGAAGATGGCCCGCCGGAGAACAACCAGCAAACGAATAATTAAACAATAGAAAAGCAAGAGAGAACACAAGATTTAATAAGGTTGGGCAATTTGCCTTCGTCCTCGGGGTAAGGAGGGGGAGTTCTTATTCAATCAATCAATTACATGTTACAGGATTTCGGGATTCGGGATTCGGGATACAAATATTGGGGACACTACCCCTCCTTATATAACCAAAGAAACCACGAAGAAAAGGAAATCAAAAAATCCTAATTCGGATCAAGAACGAATTCAGAATCAGATTTGGAAACAGACCGAGCAGCAGTATTAGTCGACAATAAGTCGACTAATAACTTCTATTAGTTGACTAATACATGTATTAGTCCACTAGTCTGTAGTGAAATAGATTTACCAACTCTCTGTCTCCAATCATTAGTCGACTAGGCCATGCCCTAGTCGACTAGTCTTTGTTCTTCCTGTACAATCCAACTTCGATACAACCGACACGCTCTCTTATTCGACACTATTGATAACATCAATTTTTGGCTAACCTCCAACAGAGTTTAAAAAAATCTTTTAACAAGATTTTTACCCTCTCTCTCCATAATTCTCCACCTCGGTGAAGATTTCTCAAATCTGAGCTGAACTCAATATAGCACCATGTCGACTCCAACTGGATGCACCATTGTGGTTGCCTACGTACCCATGCCCAACGGGATCAAGCCACACACAGTTCATCTAAACGAGTTCTATCAAGCTCAAGCAACTGTGATTAAATCTTCAGCAGCGAACCGAACTAGCTGAGTCATATGAACCTCCTTACTAATACTGTCATGGAGAACAACGACCTTCAATTTGAGCTTGTCATGCTCACCAACTTGAGATTCATGCTTATTCACCCACTTTTGTGGATTTATCTTGGTTCTAATAGCTGCAAATAGTTCGACATTCTCATCAATATTTTCAACCTGTTCAACATCAAAACGGGCTACATGATCTCCATCCGGTGTCACATCTGGTGAAGTCCTTACTGATACCGAACCACTAGAGGTGGTGAAGTAGCATCAACCTCCACCCGCTGTGATACATCCTTTATATTCAATCTCTCCACCTGCTGAGAGATGGTAGACTTCAACAATGGAGTCTCATCAAATGTGACATGCTTACTCAACACAATCTTCTTATTTTTGAGGTCTCATAACTTGTAGCGTTTCATATTCCTTTTGATACCGAAAAGCATAAACTTCTTTGCTCGCAGATTTACCTTACCATCTTTGGCACTTAAGTAGGCCGGACTTTCAAATACCCGCAACATATCATAATCCTGAGTAGCTCCACCTGACCAAATATCCAATGGAGTTTCGCCTCTTATGGCGGTCGATGTCAGTTCATTTATGAGATGGCTAGCATATACAATCGCCTCAGCCCAAAATGATTTATCTAATCGGGCATTAGACAACAAACACCGAATCTTCTCCAGAAAAGAGCGGTTAATTTTCTTAACCAACCCATGTATTCTATTTGTGAAGTGAGTACCAATACCAGTGTTCTGGCCAAATTGTAGGAATTGGTTCTTATATTTTTTAACAATATCAAATTTGGAGCTCCTTAATTTTTCTACCATTCTGTTTCTCTATCATATCTTCTACTTCACTAGCATACCTAGGGCTTCAAATTTTTGCCTTATGGGATATATCCAACAATGTCTAGATAAATTATCAATAAAAGAGGTAAAGCACTAATGACCTCCAAGCAATATAGTCTTGGCAGGTCACCAAATATTTACGTGAATACAATCAAGAAGACCTTCTGAACGGTGAGTAGTGGTGTAAAATTTCACCTTCATCTTCTCGTCAAGAACGTTGTGTCCACCCAATTCCATATTGCAGGTAGACGCAACTTCTAATGATCCCTTCTTTACTTGAGCTTGCAAAAACTTTTCACCTGTATGTTTGAGCCTCATATCTTAAACCTGTGTACAAATATCACCTGAAGAAATAGAAGTCGCCACTCGCCCTGTAACCGTACTGCCTATCAAGTAGTATAGGTTATTGCGTCGGACGCCCTTCAACACCACCATTGAGTCTCTAGTCATCTTGAGAACACCATCTCTTATAGATACTCCATGACCCAATACTTCCAAGGCACCAACCGAGATAAGATTCCTTTTCAATTAAGAACATACTTCACTTTCTTCAGTTCTCATACCATCCCATCAAACATCTTTACATGGACTGTACCTATCCCTTCCACTTTGCATGGATGATCATCACCCATGACAACGAAACATCCATCTATCTTCTCAAACTAGAAAATCAATTCCTGTTCGGGCACATATGATATGTAGCTCCTGTATCTAATACCCACACAGAGTCACCTGAGTAACCAATAGTAGGAGTAGTAATGGAGAATGAGAATACCGATGAGTTTGAGTCTGATCCACTGCCTGTGAAGTACCAGCTTGTGTACTGATCACCTGTGCAATATTTGCCTTGGTCTTCGACTCTTTACCTTATTCTTATCCTTGATCCTTGGATAATCAATCTTTCAGTACCCTATCTTTTTACAGAAGGCGCACTAGTTCTTCTTCAGATTTCTAAAACCTAATCTAGACTTGAATCTCTCACGCTTGCCTTTGCCCTTCCGATTGGAACCACTGCCTCTTATCATCAATGTCTCTGCTGACGTACCATTGGAAGAAGACTGCTTGTCCTTCCTCCTCACTTTATAATTTACAAGAGCAGCTGACACATCATTATAGTTAAGTGATTGTCTACAATTAATCAAGGTGAGGACAAAGGTCTCATACTCTTTATCAAGAAGAGAATTCAAAAGAATTCCACTTTATCCTCTTCTTCGATATCCACATAAATCAAATTTGTAAGAAGCTTTGGTAGTCGTTCATGTGCTCAGTAATAGAGAGTCCCTTCTTCAACTAGAAGCAATAAGGCCTCCTCTTTAGAAGCAGTCGAGACTCAATACTCTTTGTTAGATATTTCTTCTAAGAATCTCCCACATCTTCTTTGCAGACGTCTCATATAGCACATGATACTAGATTTCTTGTGTCAAACAAGACCTTATAAGATCATACGTCATCCATTCATCTTGTTCCAATTCTTTTCAGAAATCTCCTTCGACTTTTTTTTCCATCGTAGAGTGTCCTCTAGGTTTGATGCCGTCAAATGTATCCATCACCTCACACCTCCACATTCTAAAATTGTTCGTGCCATCAAGCTTTACCACATCGATATTCATTAGATGTGGGTTCAAGGATTTCACCATAGATTGACTTTCTCTGGCCATCTTCTAAATAGAAGCAATGCGGAAAACCAAACGAGAATAGATCAAAAACTAGATAAAGATAAAATCTTTACCTCAAAGTGAAACCCTAGGAGAGTTTCTGAAGTGATCTAAATCTAATTTCTCGAGCAATCCAAACGCTGTTCTGAGATTGACACACGATCCCACGAACAGTCCCAACGCCGCTCCGAGATCAACTCATGATCTCCACCGAACAGCTACCAATGCTCTTGGAATCGACACACGATCCCACGTCGAACCTGGGATGCTCTAATACTACTTGTTGGGAATCCTCGCGATAGAGAAGTGGCCCGCGGGAGAACAACCACCAAACGCCGACTAGGCCATGCCTTAGTCGACTAGTCTTGGTTCCTCCTGTGCAATCCAACTTTGATACGAATGACACATTCTCGTATTCGACACTATTGATTGTATCGATCTTTGGCTAATCTCCAACAGAATTTAAAAAGAGCTCATTCAACAAGATTTTTTCCTCTCTCCCCGCAGGATCAACACTAGATCAAAGGGCTCCAAATATATATAGATGAATATATTAGTCTGGAATGTCAAGGGTATGAACAAGAAGGAGAGAAAACAAGATGTCAAGGACCATATTTACAAGCTCAAACCATCTATAATTGCACTGGTGGAGACAAAGGTGAGATCATCCAAAGCAAGAAGGGTTTTAAAATGTATCCCACAAGGTTGGGGGCATGCAAACATTTATGCTTGCTCTAATAAAGGAAGGATTTGGCTTTTCTGGAACATGCAAATCTTGAAGAGCACAATAATCAACCTTTCTAGTCAGCATATAACAATAGAAGCAAAGAATAATGGGGGATCGAAATTGTATCATTTTCATATATGGAGAGAATTTGTTAGTTTTTACGAGAGCTAACAAGAAATCTGTGATGGAAATGAATACATTGTTGAATAATCTTGCCTCCTTCACTGGTCTTTGCAATAATAAAAAAAAAAGCAGACTATACTTCAGCAAAGGTTCAAAATAAGAAAGATCTGATCAACCTTGTTGGATCCCTGACGAAACACTCTCAGTAAGATACTTGGGCATTCCACTTTCCACCTACTATATAAAGGCAAGACACTATTATGTTTTATTAGACAAATGCAGAGGTAAAATGGAAGGGTGGGATGCAAATACTGTCTTTTGCTGGCAGAATTGAGCTATTTAAATCAGTGTTGCATGGAATGGTTTCATACTGCATACACTCCTTTAAGTTGCCTGTTTCAACTTGTAAAGAATTAGAGAAACTGTTTGCTAACTTCTTATGAAAGGGCAAGGTGCATGCTTGTAGCTGGA
The DNA here is from genome assembly GCA_038442645.1 of Agave tequilana. Classification (NCBI taxonomy): domain Eukaryota; kingdom Viridiplantae; phylum Streptophyta; class Magnoliopsida; order Asparagales; family Asparagaceae; genus Agave; species Agave tequilana. The sequence continues at coordinate 58,744 of JAVJIF010031449.1, forward strand.
AAAAATCTATGCAAGCCAAAGGAAGAAGGAGGTGTTGGTATTAGGCGGCTACAGGACATAAATTATGCTGCTGGTCTGAAACTCCTCTGGAAGGTGTGCACGTCACAATCTCTACGGGCTGTCTGGAAGAAGGAAAGATACTGTAGGAATCAAACAATATGGGAAGCTCCTGTCTCACCTCTTGATTCGGGAACTTATAAATTCTGTTGGCCCAGAGGCCCATCACTCTAGTTTTGTTGATGATTAAATCATGAAGTTATAGTTTACTAATAATCTTGTGTTTAAATAGTTTCAGTTATTGACTAAGATATTAGTAGGTGATTAGCTTCAATAAAGGCGTTTTGGAGCTTTCACATGCTGATTCAAGAGCTCGAACGTCAAGATCGCATCTAGTACTCGATTAAAGTCAAGCTCGTTGGATCGCGTTTGGATCGAGTCGACTTGGAGAAGGAGTTCTACAAGAAGATCTCGGTTTGTCTTTAGTATGTTTAGATCATTGTAAAGATTAGATAGTATTGATATGCTTAAGTTCACATACACACACAAGTTTAAATGTTTGTTTTTCGGTTTAACCGGTTTTTGAATTTCTTGTGAAAAACATAGATATATATATCCTTTATGTATATTGGATTCTATCCATATGCAACATGCTTCAAAGTTGTTTCAATATCATTTTTTTATATTTACATGAGTTTTGGAGAAAACGGTTTTCCATTTCAAAGTTTGGTTTTTGGAAAATATGGTTCATTTAAAGGCCAAATTTTAATATCACAAAAATGGTTCAAATAGTTTGTAATATGTGTTGAATTTTAGTCACACATATTTGTATTTCAAAGATCTTATAAGATATTATTTTTGTGAAATTTATGTGATTTTATGGGATTTAATTGAAGATAAAAGACAAGTTTTTAATCCCTTAAAAATAGTGACCTGGCCTTCTGCCGGTCGACCGGACGGTCGACCGAGGCAGAAGTCGGTAGACTTGTTCGGTCGACCGATGTGCACGAACGTGCACAGGCCTTATAGGCTGGAGTAGGGGTGGCAATTGGGTCGGGTCGGGTCGACCCGACCCGACTACTGCTCGACCCATATAATAATCGGGTCGGGTCGACCCAACCCGATTATTATACGGGTCAAAAATTCAGACCCAGACCCGACCCGTTCTTAGTCAGGTCGACCCGACCCGACCCATTTGACCCGATTATTAAATTTTAAATACACTTTTTTTACACTTTATTACCAAATTGTTGGACCCGACCCATTTGACCCGATTATTAAATTTTAAATACAATTTTTTTTCACTTTATTACCAAATTGTTGGGTGATATAGTTAGTCATCATACTAAACTCCACACACTAGAGGCCACGAGTTCAAAACTGGTCTTACGCATATTTTTTGACAATTTGATTTAGGCGAAGGGGAGGAGGCGGGGGCGGCAGAGGAGGAGATCAAGGGGAGAAGGCTGAGGAGGAGAGAGAATAATCGGGTCTGGCGGGTTCGGGTCGACCCGACCCATTTAATAATCGGGTCAGACGGGTCGACCCGATTACGACCCAAACCCAATTAGCCCAAACTCAGACCCGCTAACTTCGGGTCGGGTCTGGCGGGTAGTGACCCGTCTGCCACCCCTAGGCTGGAGGGCCAGTCGACCTACTCGGTCGACCGCCAGAGAGCTCTGCTCTTTGGAACTGGCCCCGATCGACCGGCGGTCGACCGGCAAGAGCATCTGCTCTCTGTATCCAGGCCGATCGACCGGGCGGTCGACCGGTGACTCAACAGTTATAAAAATGACCGTTTGCTGGTTGACCGGGCGGTCGACCGGAAGGGCATTTTTGCCCTTTCCTGACTGCCAACGGGCAGATTTTTGAGAGGGTATAAATACCCATCTCTTGAGCTGGTTTCTTCATAGTTTTAGAGAGCAAAAATTTCCTATCTTTCTAAGTGTTTAACAGCAAGTTTTAAAAGAGTTTTTGGGCTAAAAGATTTTATCTTTATTTGTTTTCAAGGATTGAAAAATTCAAAGAAAAATAGAGTATTTGGGATATTGGTTTTGATCTTCATTACTATCTTATTGTAGTTATTTTTCCAAGTATTTTTCTTTGTGTTTTGATTTTCAAATATCTTGTATTCTCACACTTGAGCTATCATATCTATTCCATCTATTAGGATTTTATTTTGGTGAGAAAATTGGTTTGTGGTTGTTGAGACCAACAAGAGTTGTAACCTTCCTTGTATTTGTTGGTATCCCTCTTATGTAGAGGTGATTGTGGAGGTTGAGTTTGGCTGTGTTGATATCCCTCTAAGTGTAGAGGTGATTGAGGTTGTTGTTTGGCTTTGAGCCTTATCCCTCTATTGTGAGGTTGATCTTGTTTTGATTAAGTGCCCATCTCTCTAAGTGTAGAGGTGATTGTTGTTGTGCCTTGCCTCTTGTGTAGAGGTTGTGTTTGTTGAGAGAGGAGTTATGTACTCCTAATTTGTATTACCCAAATTCTCGTAGAGGTTCCCTGTGTGGGAAGTCTTGTATGGACATTATAGTGGAAATCCTTCTGTGTGAAGGCGGGGACGTAGAGCAGTGGCTCGAACCTCGAAACATATCTTTGTGCTTGCGATTGATCACTATCTCTAAACTCTCTCTCTTTATATCTTACATTGCATCATACTCATATCATATATATGCTTGGCATTGTTTGTGTGCCTCACTTGTGTTGAACTAAGAGAGCTTTACATAGCACCTCAACTCTTATTTAGAGAAATTTAGAGGAGATAGTCCAAAGCCCTTCACCGGGAATTCGGCTACACTCTTTGGTTACAGTAAGTGTGCTGCAATTAGTTTTTAATTTCGCATCATTTGTCACTAGATTAGCCATACACCTATTCACCCCCCTTAGGTGTACTTTCAATTGGTATCAGAGTCTACGCTCCTGATATTAGGTTTAACCACTTAGGAGTGAGATCTTGGTTAGCTAATCTAAATTTGCATTTGCACACTTGTTTGCTTACACACACTCATGAATTTCATGACCCCTCCTATGTTTGATGTTTCTAACATCAATGTATGAAGATTAAGATGAGTATGTACCTAAAAATCCTATGAATGTATGTTTATCTTGCCGCTACCAAGAAATCTTATCTTGGTAATAGCAAGCATATAAAGGCTAATGTACAAGCCATAGAGGCACTTAGATGCACTCTAAACAAAGAATATTTATGTATGGTTTCTCATTGTGATTCCGCCTTTGCAGTGTGGAACACCTTGACCTCTCCAAAGCTTCAAACGCCAAACATTGTGGAGGAGGAATCTAGTGGAGATGAGTCCGACCAACCTTGCTACATGGTCCAAGGGAATGACTCCCTTGAGATAAATTTAGAATCTCAACTAGATGATAGTGCTAGTTCTTCAGGAGATTATCATATGGATGCCGATGCATTAAATGAAGAGCTTTCTATTATTTGTGAAAACCTTTTGGAAAAATATCAAGTTTTGAAACAAAAGTCTTAAATTAAATAAAGAAAATAAGGATTTGTTTTCTAAACTTGACATGGCTTTGCAAGAAAGGGATGAGATTTCAAATGAAAGGGAATCATTGAAATCCACTTGATCTTGCCTTAAATGAAAACAAAATCCTAAAAGGTAAAAATAATTGTAATGAAGTGTTGAAGAAAAATGAAGTTCTATCTTCAAAACTTATTTTTATTTTAAAAGAAAATGATTCTTTGAAAAATAAAATTATTTCTATTTCAAAAGAATTGGATTTGATTTCTAACGAAAATAAATCTTTGAAAAATGATTTAGATTCACATGTTTGCCATGCTTCATCATCTAGTGTACCTATTGCATGCTCCACCTCTTCTACTATTATTGAAAATGATATATGTATGTTAAAGAAGAGTGTTGATTGTTTGGGCTCCACTTTGAGCCAATGTGCCATGAACCACACACGGTTGGAATCCATGTTTCGAAAGAAACAAGTTTCACATATGCATGCACACTATACACGGCATACACATGCTTCTCATGCTCACACACATGACACCATGTATGCTCATGTGTATACTTGCACACATAGTGGACGTAAGGGCCACCTTGTAAAATTTTATTATGATAGATTAAATGATTCAAATTTTGCAAATAAGTTTGTTTGGGTTAGGAAAGGTGCTAACCCTCATGGACCCAATAGAGTATGGGTACCAAAATTCACTCCTATTTTATTTGATGTAGGTGTGGGCTCTCGCTTGACGTGAGGGCATTGGTGCCTTGATGGTGGATGCTTTTGTGCTTGATGGACATTACTTTGGATGCTTCACCTTCAAGGAAATTTGGTGGGAGGACCACCATGGTTTGGAAATCTAGAGATTAGCCCTAATGATTTTGGTAACTATCTCTAACTTCCATTTAGTTTACATACTTTTATATTATTGATTTTTAACATGTTTTGATTTTTTATGATTATTATGTTAAATGCCATGATAATTAGATTTATGGTATACATTTGTAGTATTTGAGATACACCCATATTTATATGGATCATTATTTTATGTTCTCGCTATAGTTTAGCTATTGTGTATATTGTATATCTAAAGCATGTGCATCTTGTTGGCCCAAGGTTACAATCACCCTTCTTTAGTGTGTTTTGATGATTACAAAACATATTAGTTATTTGTACTAATATTATTTGTTGTTTAAGTGTGTTTCAGGTTTTCTATCTTGCATAGGTGTTTTCTTCCCTAAAGGAAGGTGACTTGGACTCAAGATAACTCAAATTGGGCTCAAGATGCAAAACTGAAGATTAAGTGGAGAAAGCCCCTCTTGAAGCCTTGAAGTCCTTAGAACTTTGTAAGAATAGAATGTTAAAGTTTGAGTATATGATATTTGGCTCTAGGATACACACACACATTTTTCCTTTACAAAATTCTATGTTTTAAAAATATTTGTTTCTAAGTGTTATGCCTAAGTTTATATATACATGTATCCAAACTTGTTACAAATTGAATATCTTGTTTAAAACATGTGTATAGACTATTTTTGTATAATACTTAGTTATAAGTATCTCAAAATATTTTTTCACAAAAATTTCCAACTCCAAATCCTGCCAGTTTTCCTTGTTTCAGGTTGACCGGCCGACCGGCCCGGTCGACCGGCGCCTGTGTCAGGACGTGCACGTTTGTGCACGTCTGTCGGTCGACCGGCCCGGTCGACCGACTGTCAGCAGATCCACTCTCGGTTTGTTTGGGTCGACCGCGCGGTCGACCGCCCGAAGGAAACTGTGTTTCCTCAAAGGGGACGGTCGACCGGACAGTCGACCGGAGCCCAACGGCTCTTTGCCAGCAAGGCGACGGTCGACCGGACCGGTCGACCGCCAAGCCTGCTGCAGCCTAACGGCTCTTTCCTCTTTGGGCAAGTCTGAAAATCTGTTTTTTCTTTCTTCTTTATCAGAGTTTTAGAGAGTTGTTGGAGGCCTTTTGTAGGTCAAATTAGGTGAAAAGAAAAGAGTTTTAACCTATTCTCTCCTTATAAATAGAGGGCAATAGGTCTTTGTTACTTACTTAGAAAAATCCTCAAGTTTTCATTGTTTTCAAAGAGAAAAGGAAAAATTGTTTTAAAGCTTTCAATTCCAATCTTTTGAGCTAGTTTTTCAGTTGTGTTTGATTGCTAATATCACACTACAACTGAAGTTTTCTCACCACACTTCATAGAGCCAAAAATCCATTACTCATACTATAGTGAAGTTGTAAAAAGAGTGAGAGTGTTGTAAAAGAGTTTGAGAAAGAGTTTTGTGATCTAGAGGAGATCACTATTGTTCTTGTGATCTTTGTTCTTGTGGAGACAACTCCTAGGTGGAGTTCTTTGTAAGTTGTGAAGCTAAGGGCTTGGGGTCTTCGGTAGACCAAACTTGTAAGGCATCCTCGGTGGATAGTGGAAACCCTTCACGGAGGTGAAGGCGGGGACTAGAGCGGTGGCTCGAACCTCGAAACAAATCAATTGTGTTTGCGATTGCCTTGCGTTATTCTTACTTACTATTTCTCTTACTTTATATTGTCTTCAATTATCTGCTTGAGAACTAACCCTTTTCTTTGTGCAATCTTCTCTTGTTTATTTTACTTGTGTTGTTGATTGTGTGTATTTCATCATAGCATTTCATTCTTTACTTGTTCGATCATATCTCATACAACACGGTTGCATTGCGCACCTCTAACCCATTTTTAAGGGGAATTGGGAGGAAGGAGTTCAGAACCTCTCACGGGGTATTCGGCTCTTAGTCGTGTTTTGAGAGATCGTTGCATCACTCATTCAATTAAGTTTAAAAAGATCATTAGATTAGCAATTACACCTATTCACCCCCCTCTAGGTGTATTTCAATTGGTATCAGAGCTTGGTTACTAGGCTCTTGGCTTAACAACCCTAGAAAGATCCTAATATTGCTAATCATTTCATTTATTCTCACTTAGTAAAGATGGCCGATGGTATTAAGACACCCCCTAAGTTTGATGGACTTAACTTTCCCATATGGAAGGTTAAGATGACCGTTTTCTTACAATCTCTAGGTAGTCGAGTTGCAAAGGCCGTGACCAAACCCTTTAGTGCACCCCCCGGGTGATGAATCCACTTGGTCCGAAATAGAGACCAAAGAATTTGATGCCAATGCTAGGGCTCACTATGCACTACTTCAAGCCCTTAATGATGATGACATAGCTAGAGTTATTCATTGCAAGCCCGCATATGAAATTTGGACACATTTACTAGTTACACATGAAGGGACCTCACAAGTGAAGAGGGCTAAGATTGACCTTCTTCGGTCCCAATATGAGAATTTTTGCATGCAAGAAAGTGAAACCATAGATGATATGGTTACAAGATTTATAAAGATTACTAATGGACTTTCTTCTCTAGGTGATGCTATTGATAACGATCAAAGAGTAAGAAAGATCATCCGGGCTCTTCCTCCTTCATGGGAAGTAAAAGCAACAACCTTGAAGGAACTCAATGATAAGGAGGAGATGGAGCTAATTGGTCTAATTGGGAACCTCAAAACCCATGAGATGGAGAGGAAAGTGAGGGAGGACATGGCTCATTCCAAGAAGAAGACTATAGCCTTCAAAAGCCAATCCACACACTCCGACGAAGACGATGAAGAAGAAGATGACGAAGAGCTCTCACTTCTTGTGAAGAACGTCCGGAGGATGTACAATAAGGCTAAATTTCAAGGAAGGAAGAGATGGCAAGGAGGCAAAGAAGAAAGAAAGATCATTTGCTTTAATTGCCAAAGACCGGGACACATAGTGGCGGAGTGTCCGGATAAAGTGAAGCCCTCCACCTCAAAGAAGCCCTTCAAGAAGAAAGCTATGAAGGCAACATGGGATTCCGAGAGCGAATCTGAGGATGAGATCGACACCGCCAACATGTGCTTCATGGCTAATGAAAGCACTAGCAAGGTAACCCCTTCCACTTCTTTTGATGAAGATCTTTCAATGGATGAACTAGGAGAAGCATTTGTAGAACTTTCTCATAATTATGATTTCTTAAAGAAAAAATATTTAAAAATGAAAAAGGAAAATGAATCTCTTAGTCTTCAAGTTGTAAATCTTTCTAAAGAAAATAATAACTTGCATACTACTTTGGTTTCCACTAAAAATGAATTTGATAAATATAAGACTTCTTGTAAAGGCAAGTACCCATTTGTTGATGCTAATGAGATTACCATGCTTAAGGAAAGAATAGATTCTTTAGGTATTGTTTTGAAAAAGTGTAGTGAGTTTGATAAGAAAAGGATTGAGGTTATGTTCCCTAAGAAACAAGCCTCTAAGAAAAATGTTCATAATGCTCATGCTCATGTACATACCACACAACCTTTATATCGTGGCAAACCCCCAAAGCATGCTCACACTTCACACACACATGCTCACACTCCACACACACATCATGCATTCATGTATGGTAGAGTGTTCTCATGTTCACATTGTGGGCGGAAAGGGCACTTAGCCAATTTTTGCTATGATAGACTAAGTGCATCTCATCATAATGTTTGGGTTCGAAACACTAACTTTCAAGGACCCAAGAAAGTTTGGGTACCAAAGTCAACAACTTTGTTAAATGATATAGGTACCTTCCAAAGCCCAACGACGTAGAGGATTGTGGTATCTTGATAGTGGTTGCTCAAGGCACATGACTTGGGACATCAACAACTTTGCAACCCTATCAAGATACCATGAAGGTGGCACCGTCACCTTCGGAGATGACGCCAAGGGTAAAATCATCGGTATTGGTAATGTAAAACTTGGCACATCCCCTTTAATTGAGAATGTAGTTTTAGTTGATGGACTCAAGCATAACCTCTTGAGTGTTAGTCAACTTTGTGATAAAGATTTTGATGTTGTTTTTGATAATGTAGCTTGTAAAGTAATTGATAGAATTTCTAATGCTTGTGTGTTTTCCGGTTTTCGTGAGAGTAATGTTTATATGATAGATATGTTGAATATGTCTTGTAATATAACATGTTTAAAAGCCCTCGATGACGACTCTTGGTTGTGGCATAGAAGATTAGGCCACATTTCTTTTGACCATATTTCTAGGTTAAACACAAAGGAAATGGTGAAAGGTATTCCTTGTTTGATTTTTGAAAAGGACCGAGTTTGTGACGCATGTCAATTTGGGAAACAAACTAAGTCTTCTTTCAAGTCAATTAAGGATATCATGACACACGTCCTTTGGAGTTAATCCATATGGATCTTTTTGGCCCTACACAAACCAAAAGTCTAAGTGGGAATAGATTTGCATTTGTTTTAGTTGATGATTTTTCACGTTTTACTTGGGTTTTGTTTCTTGAACATAAGAACCAAGCCTTTTCACATTTTCAAGTCTTTAAGAAAAGAGTTGAAAAGGAAAAAGAAACTTCAATAGTAAGAATAAGAAGTGATAGAGGAGGTGAATTCATTAACCAACCCTTTACCACTTTTTGTGAAGAACATGGAATAAAGCATGAACTATCTTGTCCTAGAACTCCACATCAAAATGGAGTAGTTGAACGGAAAAATCGAACTTTGCAAGAGATGGCTATGTACCCGTTAGATGTACTTGTATAACCTAGTTTTGATGATTCTTACATTTTAACTTGTATTCTCTATTTTTGTACATGTTTTCATATAAATGTGTTTAGCTTCATGTATATGTCAATTTTGTCAAAACTTTAGATATACATGTCTATCCTAGAGTCTCTTGCCTTTCATGCAAATTTTTATTAAAGACTCATTTGTGTTTGGGATATGTATGTATACTTTTAGTTTTAACTAAACATACATATACCTTGAAGTATATTTAGTTTTGATGATTTTCATGTTTGATAAGGAATTTCATTTGAGCTTAAATGCCCCATTTCCATGATTTTGTTGATTACATGTCTTTTACACTCTATGTTTGATGTTTACTCATGATTTGTTTCCATAAGCTTATATGAGCTTTATTGCTAATTGAGTGTTGATAATTGTGTGATTTTCATGTTTTCATGGATATATTCTTGTTTTATTTCTTACTTGAAGGATTTCGTAGTAGTTTCAAAATTATCCTTAAACTAGTCTTTATTCTTCAATTGGTAGTGATTTTCAAACTTTTGAAACTATTTTCAAAACTTATTTTTGAAAACCCCTACCATCCAAGGGCGGATGGATGGGCGACCATGCTTTGTATGCTCAAATTGAAAATCTTTTTAACATGTACATGAAAAGGGAGGTAGGATGAGTTGTACACTTGATCCTCATTATATTTTCAATTGGTATCACAATTGATATTTTTTTGTATACTCATATTTTTTATATGTGTATGCTTCAAACTTCAAATAGTATCAATTTCGATTGATATTTACATTTTCATACATATATATGTGATTTGATTGTGCTTACAATATCTTTACATCTTAAAGTACAAATTATGTTTATGCTAAGCTTGATTTACTCCTTAATGTCAATTATTTTTAATTGGTATCTTATACAAGCTTATGCATTGTTCTTATTGGTATTTCATAAAGGGGGAGAAAATTCATGTTTTATCTTTCAAATGGTATCTTTCAATCGAGCTTATTTTCAATTGGAATCTTACTCTCATTCTTTACGATGAAAAATACTTTGTTTTGGCATATGCTAACATTTTCAATATTGGTATCATATTTCATTTTAAATTGGTATCTATATTGAGATGAGTTATGTTTACCTAAAACAATTGGTTTTTACTTACAATTGGTATCAAAAATTTACAAGACATTTTTTTATGGCATCAAGTTATTTTCAATTGGTATCAAGATTTCTAATATATATATTTCGTTTGGTATCAAAACATATAATGTTTCATTTTCTATTGATATCATAATTTACAAGACATTATAAATTGGTATCAAGATATTTTCAATTGGTATCAAGATATTTTCAATTGGTATCTTTTAGTATCTTAAAAATTTTGTTTCCTTTCAATTGGTATCTCAAAAATATTTTGTCTATTTTCAATTGGTATCATAAATTGGTATCATGATGTTTCGATGTATACCTTTATCATAAATTGATATATTTTTCAATTGGTATCACATTGTTTTGATATGTATTGCTTATATGTAAGGGAAGCTTAACATCTTTTCTATATATGGATTCATGTTGAGTGTATTTCATATTGAGGAGCTTGACCTCTTTCTCTATGTTTTACACGTGTGTAGGGGGAGCTTCACATCTCCTTTTATACATTGTATATTATGCGTTATGAGATTAGGGTTTAGTCATCTCTTTTTCATGTAATGCTGTATGCAAGGGGAGTTAACTTTACGGCTCTTCTCTTCATGAATGTATATCACATATACATCCTTCTTGTTTGATTTGACAAAAAGGGAGAAAATTATTTTTAAGTTTATTTATGCCCCTTTGTACCGTCAACCCTTAAATGAGACATGAGACTTGAAATGTCAGTGATGTCAGTACTTATCTTCTTTCCAATTTAATAGGATATTTTCTTGTCCAAGTTCCTCTAATTCAAAATTATTCTAATGCTACTTTAAATGAAAGGCGTGGCAAGTGTGATTTAACTATGTTGTAATGGGTAGTACTGATTGTTATTGCAGATGAATGCGACTTACAAATATCAATGATGTCAGTACTTATCTTCTTTTCAATTTAATATGATATTTTCGGATCCAAGATATCGAGTTGCTCTTATTCAATGTTATTACTTGCAAATCGAAGGCAGATGAAACTTTCAATGTGTTTTAATGGGTAGTACTTATTGTTATTGCAGATGAAACTTACAGTTTGGTAACCTGATGGCCTTAACAGCATGTTGCAGTGTAATACATAATATTTCTGATTATTATTATTATTATTAACAAGCAACTTGATGAAAGAGGACAATTACTTCGTCATTGTTCTCAGTCAATGCTGGGGCAGAGAAGGTTCTCATCTCTTGGCAATCGCATGCGCACAATTTAGCTGAGACCTTGTCAAATATTTTAAGTATCAAGTGGGAAAATAAAATATCTAATTGTGTGGCCGACAGAGAAGGTTCTGTCTGGCAATCGCAAATAGACAGTTTAGCTGAGTCCTTGTAAAATATTTTGGAATTAAAGTTTTTTATAGAAGTTTGAAGAGGAGCCAATCTTTCCTGCAAACTTCTGGCATTCAGTCTTTGTACACAGTTGAAGCAGAACTTCCGAATTTTTTTTGCCCCCTTCAAGAGAAACAATGGTTGTACCAGTTATCTCACCGCTGCTGTCGGTGGTGTTCCAGAAGTTAACGTCACCGATACTACAAGAGTTTGCAGCTGCAGTTGGTGTTCATGAGGAACTGGAAAAGCTCAGAAGGACCTTACTGAGAATCAAATCCATGCTTGGGGATGCTGAGGGGAGGCAGATTATGGACGAGGCGCTTAACAGCTGGTTGGCAGCGCTAAAAGATGCAGCCTATGATGCAGATGACATCTTGGATGTATTCAATACGGAAGTTTTGCGGAAACAGTTTCATGATAACATGATGATTAACAAGGTACGCGACCTATTCTCTTTTCACAATCCAATTCTCTTTCGATTTAAGATTGGGCACAGGTTGAAAAATATTGTAGAGAGAATAGATGAACTTGCAGCAGAGAGTCGGCAGTTTAACTTCGCACTTGATAGGCAGACTCAAAAAGTGGAGTATAGTAGGCCACCAACCCACTCCTATGTAGATGATTCACATGTCATCGGTAGAGAAGAAGATACAGATAAGGTGGTTGACTTGTTGATTCAACAGAAATACCATGACAATGTTGCAGTGGTTTCCATAGTCGGCATGGGGGGTTTGGGAAAGACCACCATTGCTCAACTCATCTACAATGACCCAAAAGTCCAAAATTATTTCCAGCTACGCATATGGGTCTGTGTATCTGATGATTTTGATGTTGCAAAACTTGCCAAGGCAATCGTCGATGCTGCATCTGGGAGACAATGTGATATTTCAAACATGGAGTTGTTGCAACGAAATGTGCGAGACCTCTTGTGTGAGAAGAGATATTTACTTGTGTTGGATGATGTGTGGAACCAAGATGCAGAGAAGTGGGATATGTTGAAAGTTCTGTTGGACTGTGGAAATGTTGGGAGTAGGATTATGGTGACTACTCGTAGCAACCATGTTTCTGTTGTCATGGGAGCAAGTACCACCTATCAGCTGCCATGTTTATCTGAGGATGATTCCTGGACTCTGTTTAAGCAAAGAGCATTCACTTCAGAAGTCCAGGAGCTCGAACACCCAAATCTGGTCGCGATTGGCAGAGAGATTAATAGAAGGTGTGGGGGTTTACCACTAGCAGTGAAGACATTAGGAAGCTTAATGCGGTCCAAGAGCCGGGAAGAAGAGTGGTTGTTTGTCAAGAACAGTGATCTTTGTGATACACAAGTTGGCCAAGACGGGATCTTACCTGTGCTTAGGTTGAGCTACAATCAGCTGCCTTCTTATTTGAAACAATGTTTTGCCTTTTGTGCTGTTTTTCCAAAAGATCATGAGATGGACAAAGAGATGCTAATCCAACTATGGATGGCTAATGGATTCATTCCTTCTGAAGGTAGGATGGAAATGGATGCCAAGGGTAGTGTGATTTTTGATGAGCTGGTTTGGAGATCTTTCTTGCAGGATGTTCGGGAAGTCAATAGGGGTTCTCACACCATCAGTGATTACACCAGTTACAACATAATAACATGTAAAATGCATGATCTCATGCATGAACTTGCACAATCGGTTTTGCGGAATGAATGCTTAACTATATCTGGATATCAGCAGCCAGAGGAAGCTCCAAAAGGAATCCGTCATTTCTCAGCACATGGAGTCCCCTTTTCAAGCATTCCTACTTCCATAAAGGGTTCTTCAACTCTCCACACATTCTTCCTACCAGAAAGATTCCCATCTTTATTCATGGAGCCTCCTGATAAATTAAAGTTCAAGTACTTGAGAGTGTTAGATTTGCACCACTGTTCAGTTGGTCAAAGGTCAATTTCTTTGAGTAAGTTGATACATGTAAGATACCTCGACCTGTCGCACACAAAAATTGATGCATTGCCAGAAGAAATCACAAGACAGCTTGTTAATCTACAGACTCTCAGACTTATTGGGTGTAATCAACTGTGTAAGCTACCAAAAGGTTTGAGAAATATGAGGAGCCTTAGGCATCTCTACATACATGGCTGCGAGAAGCTAGTTCAAATGCCAGCAGGAATTGGGGAATTAAAGCACCTCCGGACACTAACAAAATATGTAGTAGGCAGCAGCAGCTCTGGGACAGGGATTGAAGAGTTGAAGAACTTAAGTCTGGGTTGTCTTCTTCAACTGTATAACCTGGAGAATGTGAGCAATGGTCATGATGCTGCAGAAGCCAATCTTTCTTCAAAAACAAATCTGCGCTCCTTAGCATTATGTTGGGGAGTGACTGAACGTTGGCATTGGAGTCTTCTTGAAGAAGCCCTTAAACCTGTGGAAAATGCTGTTCAAGTTATAGAAGCCCTTAAACCAGCTGGCGGCTTGAAGGAGCTGGTCATCTGGAACTACGGCGGTCTTCGATTTCCACTTTGGATGAGTGATTCTCTGCTTCTTCATAATCTTATTGAAGTCAGATTGATGGGTTGCAGAAGTTGTGAACATCTTCCAGCCCTTGGGAAGCTACCCCTTCTTAAGCTTCTTGACCTAATTAAAATCGACGCGAAGCACATCTATCATGCCAATAATACCATCTCCATCTCTGGAAAAACAGATGAAAGATGGATAGCATTTCCTTCACTGCAAAGTATTTCAACAATTGACATGAAGAATTTGAAAGAATTCTGCGAAGGAGAAGTAGGAAGAAAAGTGGCTTCCCATTCCTTCCCTTGTCTTTCTTCTATTTACATGTCTAGATGCCCAAATTTAACATCTGTTCCAAGTCCATCTTCTCTTCGAAAACTACATATTCAGGAGGGATGCAGCACGCTAGTGAAGTGCATCATTGGAGTAGACCTTGAAGATTCAAGGCCACGCTGTGTGATGCCGTTTCCTAATGTTTTCCGGGAAAAGGTATGTTCAGGCATTTGAAAGCTCTTGAAGTCTTGTCAATAGAAGAATGTGATGAACTGGCACCATTGCTGGAGGATGAGGAAGAGACTAGGGTATTCAATACGTCCCTTTGGAAACTAGCAGTAGGTCGATGTAACATGATGTTCGCACCACAGCGGTCATCCTCACATTTAGGACTCTGGAAGAACCTTAACTGCCTGAAAGTCTTGTTTATTACTAATTGTGATGCTCTAATTTACTGGCCAGAAGAAGAGCTTAGAGTCTTGAACTCGCTGAAGCGTCTTCTTGTAATAGATTGTCCAAATCTGACAGGTGCACCCCAACCGTCATCATCATCAGATGATTTAGGACCAAGGAACTTGGAAGAACTACAAATATTCCACTGTCACTCCCTGACAGAACTTCCCAGGTGTCCTGCATCACTCCGAATTTTATCTATTTATGACAGCAGTAGTGTCGGATTACTGACACTGAGATATCCAGAAGACCTAGCTGCACTTCATTCCCTGAGTGTTAGTGAGTGTTCAAGTTTGGTACATCTGCCAGACTGGCTTGGATGCCTCACCGTACTTCGGGATGTCACTATTAGTGGGTGTCCTAGATTGATGTCTTTTCCTGATGGAATGGATAAAATTGCACTTCTGAGACTTTCTGTTAAGAATTGCCCAGGGTTGCTATCCTTCCCAGATGGGTTGCGACAGATTCTCCACCGCCTCCACGTTCTGAAAATTTCGGGCTGCCCTGCTCTGGAGAAAATGTGCAAGAGAGGAGGGAAGTACTGGCACCTCATTTCTAAAATCCCAGACTTAAGAATACTACGCGAGAAAACAGCGTCTGTGGTTCATTCTTCTAATATCCTGCTGGAGAAAGGTCAGTAAGCTCTAGACGGTCTATGTTATTGACAAACTTTTGGAACAGAACCAAAATATAAACCTTTTTGTTAAAATCATTTGCATTGATATGTGATGTAGGCAATTTAAATCATTCACAAGGAATACTTCACTTTCTCATCGGCAAAGTGCAGCTAGGAATAGTTCATGGTGGCGTCTATCTCACAAGTAAGCTCACAGGTTATCCTAATAATTTTATGTTGAAAAACTGTTTCCTTAGCAAGTCTTGGCTTTTCTTCTTGACCCAGCATTTGTAAGGCATCCATTTATGCTGCCTTTTATTTTGTTATGTTGTGGGAGAGATTACATTGTAGCCGTTCTTCTATTGTGCCTGCCTTCTGGAAAATCTTCATTCTGGTCCAGCATGCCTTGATTTAATGGTAAGAGATTTGTATGCAGTTACAGTTAATATAATTAACTTGAGTGACTAAATTTGTGGAACTTTCATCTCTTCTTCCTTTTCTTCTTTTAATCATCAACTTATTAGGATTTATGTTGTATACATAGTTCCTTTAAAAAATTAATAGGGCAAAGAACCACAGTGAAAATTTGGGAAAAAAGTGCCTTCAACATTCTTTTTGTTTTTCAAAAAATAAAATAATAAATATATAGAATGTTTGAAGCTACTTTCTGCAAAACATTCTTTTATTTTCCCCCGTAGAATTGGCATAACAACACAAGGGAGAACTTTAGCAAAAAACAAGGTAGTAGTTTACTGAGAGCATATATAAACTGAATATATAACTATCTTGTAAAATATCCAAAAAGATAATGTTGTAAACTCCAGGTTATCTATGAAATTAGTAATTCTCCATATTAGCATTTCAGATTAAAGATTGATATGAACAATTGCATTTACCGAAGCTCTGTTAGTCAATTGAAACTTTTTTCTAGAGCTAAACTTTTTCTAGTAGAATATTTTATGGAACTGAAACTCTTTTTAGTAAAACTTTGATGAACAATTGGTAAACAATTGGAACATTTCCTAGAACATCTAGATCTAAAAGGTGGAACATTTTCTAGAACATTTGATGATACGACGTCTCATTTTATTTTATTTTTAATCACTATTAATCAACTATTACTTAAGAATATTAATAAATAATGATATTAATAAATAATTATTACCAATTAGCAATAAAAATAAATTTATTTTATTACTTTTAATGTATTCATTGTTGATTGTTTAATGACATTAGTAAGTAATATTTATTTAAAAATAATTATTAGAAATAAATAATAATGTATTCATTGTTGACATGTGTCTCATCATTCCATGTATCATGTATTAGAGTCCCTCGTGTTTGCTAAGTCATTGAATAAAAATAATATTATAAATTAATAATTATTGGTAAAAGTTATTTACTGAACTGACCTATTATTTTTATTAGTATTTCAGTTTTTTAACCTTTTTTATTTAAAATTTTTCTAATTCATCAAAAATCAATTACTTATTCCTTTATAACATGAAAAAAAGATCAATGGTATTAAAAAAGTTTATTAATGTATAATGTCATAAAATTTATTAATAAGATTTAACCAATTAATAAGACTTGAATCCTAGTTCTTAATATTTAACAATTAATAATAAATAACCATTAATCATCAAGCATTAATATTAATACATTTGAAAGATAATTATTAATATTAGCTACTAAAAAAGTTTGTTACTAATAATTAACAATTATTGCCAGTGAGACCTGGCTCACTTGTAAAGAGGTGAGAATGAGTTGTGAGGAGTCTCAGGTTCAAGTCCAGTTACTGTCTATGTGTATAAAAAAATTAACAATTATTGAATTAGTTAATTATTAAATCATCCATGTAGAGAGAGGTTCTAGTTCCAATCGCAGGTTCTAGTGAAAAACCTGAACGATTTTGGAGGGTGGAAAATTATCTTTTTCTATATAATGGAAATAAAATATGGAACATTTTGTTTTATTTCCAATGCTAGTTCCAATCATGATTAACACTTAGAAAAGTTCCACATCCAGTTAAAATTTCTATTGACTAACACTTAAAAAGGTTCCAATTCCATTTTCACTCAAAGGTTACAATTAACTAACACCTTAAATATTGTTCCACAAAATGTTCCTGCTCTAAAAAAAATTTCTAGTTGACTGACCCCCTAGTAATTTTTTATCTGAAATTTCTATATTTTCTATTTAGTTTAGAACATTTTTTTCCCCCGAATTGATATATGTATTTTTACTTCTCAAGTTCTTTATTAATTTAAACGTATCCACTTGCTCTTATAGATGGCATTTGGCATTTAGTATTGTTTCTCCTCATATTCTTCCTTTCATTTATATTCAGTTTCATTAGAATTTTCTCTATCTAGACTCGTTTTGTTAATTCTTAACCTCCATCCAAATTTCACATGTGAGATGGCAGGAACTGCGATATCAATTTATGATGTATATGCATAATGACAAATTGTCCAATTATTTATGCATGTTGAGGCTGACAGGTTTCCTTACCATTGATTGCGCTGCAGACACTCAAAACAAATCTCCTCCACCTGCACCAATGGACTAATTAATCATGGGAGTTTCAGTTGGGTGTCATGAAAGCTGGTTCAAACTTTTCTACCTTTGGACATTTGCGATCAACAATGGGCTTCATTGTTCCACTGCATTCTTTCAACTTAGAGACTGCTTGCTCTCAGTGATCTCTTCACTTCTTAACAGACATCAAAGGATTGAGGACCCTGATCAGATCACTTTCCTCAGGCACAATCACCATTCGGTCCTCATTTCGTCGGTTACAACCACAGCAAACCATAGATTTTTCAGCTGCACTGTATGGAAAGCGCCAGTTCCCCTCAAGGTCAAGATCACCACTTGGTTGGCTCTCGTACCATCTCTTGACAGCGAGAAAACTACATCAATGTAACATTTGTCCTCTCTTCTCTTGCTCACCGTGTGGTCAGGTAACAGAATCAAACGCTGGCTTATTCCTTACCTGTCCCAACTCGTTGGCGGTCTGGACCACCTACTGTGAAGAATTTCATCTCTCCATAAATTGCCGATATCTACCAGAGAATTGTGGACCGGATGGAGAAATAGGATACTTTCATGAGAACACAGGCACACACGGATATTATGATAATGAAAATAATGGTCTGTTTGGGTTGAAAGGAATTCCCACATCTTTGGGCCCCCCTTGTATCACCATGCTAGTTTCTACATCTAGCTTAATTTTGGAGTCTTCACCACCCCAGATCTAGGTGGTGATTTGGATTTTGTTGGACTTTTCTTCTTTTTTCTTTTGCCATCCTCCTTTCTTTCTTTCTTTCTCCATGCCTTGTAACTCTTACCACGTATGTTTGTATCTCTAGCTAGGTAGCTTCTATTTCAAAGCTCTAAGCAGCTGTACTTATTCTAGTTATTAATATATAAGACGAGCTTTCAAGTTGGAGGGCCTGTCTTCCCCTAAAACGAAAATTAGAAAAATAGTGGTGAGGAGTCCTTTTGTTAATGATCAGTTGTCAGTTTAAACCTATTTAACCCCGGCATTTTCCTTTCCAATGCTAATAATGACAATAACCGTACCAATTAATGATCCTGTTCACTTGTATTCGAATGGCGGATGAGGCTCTATATTCTGTAAGATTCTAGAAAGGGACTTTTCTCACTTAAAGAGAAAATCACGCTTATAAGATCAGTTATCAATGTTAAGGAAAGATAATGACAAAGCATTATCAGTTACTAGGTAGAGGCAATAGTTCTCTTCTACACCTCTAATCCTTCTGTGGAGCAGCTTTTAATATTTTAATTTCTTTTCCTGTTTGTAAGCGGGATAAATAGTGGGATCAATCAGTAGCTGCTTCATTGATAAGGAGGAGTAATTGTAAAAATGCACATAAGGGTATTTATTGTTATGATATAACATTTGTGTGATGTTGCAAATGGCTGGATAAATTTCTTATATTTGCTTCAATTTAGTGGGCACTGATGAAAGTTTTGTGCTCTCTATTGGTGCATAATCTTGCTGGCTTGATTTTAGTACTTTGTGAATAAAATGCAAAAAGAATTATGCTTTAGCCTCCATGTATGTCAAATATTATTTTTTCAGAAAAATGTATGCCAAATATTTGTTTCAAAATATATTCCCTAGAGAGGAATAAACCTGATCTCAATAAATTTCTCCAGACTAGTTGATTCCTTGACTTTTATTAGGAAAGGTGAAGAGTAGTATTCGTAAGTCACATGCTAAATATTTATGTCGGTGCTTTAAATATGGTGGAGTTTAGGATGCTCTCTCCAAGGAAAAAAATAAAGAGATGAGAAGTGCTGCCAATGGCAAGGACTTTTTCATAAAAGTCTACGAAAACAAATTAGAAGGGGGCAGGGGTTGTGGGGAGCTTTCAGCAATTGGTATTTTTTTTTTTTTTTGGCAAGAACCTATCTATTGGTTTTGGTGAGTGTCTGGCACTTGTGCATTTCACTTTAACAGGATCCTTCCTTTTATGATCTGAACTGTGCAAAACATGATAGAATGCAGGCATTATTTGCTTACTTAATTTGCTAATTTTCTTCAGGAATGCTGTGGAGGTTAAAAATAAATTCTGGAAGAAGACAGAAGAAATCCGATAGAGCTTCTGTTGTCGTGGCATCTTCCAGTGATCACTTTGGAAAGAGCTTCTGCAAATGAGAGATCATGGCATCTCAGGTACTTAGAATTGACTGATGCATTCCCTTTATACTGGATTCAATCTGTGGAGGTGACCTGTTTCTTTTTCCTTACTATGTTATTGGGTTATCTTTTATTTTCGAGAAACTGAACCTGTTAAGTAAATAACTCACTGAACTGAAATTGTATCTGGTTTTGGGAAAATATTGATCTGTTTTTAACAAGCAAATGGTAATTTATGTTTACTGTACTGTTGCATTTCTTAGGTAACAGCCCATTTCAATTGTAGTATGGTTAACGGGTAATTTGACTTCAGCTTTTGTCAACCAATCATGGGATTTTTCTTAAGAAGAGATGGATGTTAGGAACCAGCATTTTCCGATGAAAGATCACAGGTGTCTGTCCAAGAGGACACTGAGGAACTTGGAAAGGGCTGATTTATTAGGTGAGTCATTTCTTCTCTCTTTATCATGTTGTTTAGGTGGTTTTTTATTTACAGGAATGCATATAACCTATCTCAGTGAATAACTCTGAAATCGTATCTGGGCTATCTTTTCGTGGAAGGCACAAATCCATTTGCTCTAAATTGCACAAACATATGTAGGCAATCCCTTTTTGAGTTTTTACTGTAAAAAAATGTAAAACATTAAAGGTTCCTATCATGGTTTTAAATATCGATTGATTTCGATATAGGGGCCGTTTGTTTCGCGTAAAACTCCGTAATTCATAAATGACTTACTATCCAGTTACAACTACAGCGTTTGTTTGGACCGTAATTCGTAAAAGACTTACGTAACTCAACTAATACTCACTTGCAACCCAGTTACCACTCACTTACAGCTCAGTTACAGTTAATTTTGTGGTCATACAAATTTGTAATATTTTTTTATATTAATATTAAAAATTTTTAATATTTAACTTTTTTAATATTTATTTGCAGTATTAAAATTTTTAAAATCACCAAATAGTTAATTTTGTGGTCAATTTTTTCACTTACGACTTATACATTACGACAACCAAACACCGTAAAGTACAATACACTTTCTCACTTTACAATTTTATATTACCAACCAAACACCGTAAAATTTACATACATGTAACTCATTTACAATTGTAAAAGACTTTACCAATTACAACTACGAATTACGGCCAGTTACGATAACCAAACACACCCATATATCAGGAATACGTATCGGGTTTTTGAGGTACACAATACAATATTAGTGCTATAATATCGGTCAATATTGGAGCTGATATTGTTGATTTTGGGCGATATGACTGATATTGCTTGCCAATATTGGCTATATTGATAATAAAAAACATTAGCCAATACTGATATTGATTTTGAGATTTTAAACCATAGTTCCTATTATATATTACATAAGATGCAAGGTTGGATGTGATGACATTTAGATTGTTAATTGTAAGTAGTCGATTGGGATATACTGATCACATATGAATATTTGCTTTGAGCAGCATTTAGGTGGACCATAAAAGTTTGAATCTGACATTCGACTAGCAGGCCTAGTGATGGCAATGCAATGTGAGCTGATAGAGAACACTCCATTGTTGGGACTTGGGAGGCTTTTATAATCTATATAGCATGGGCTTCCATGATGAAGTTGTACATGTGTCGAAACACCGACACTCGTGTCGGACACCAACACTTCCTTGAACATTCTTCGGACGTGCTTGAACTTATCCTCAATCATATATAAATTTTTGTAATTTAAGACACTTGTTGGACACATGTTCTATATTTCTTTTACACTTCTTTGTTTGTGTCACATATTTGAGATACTTATTTACTTTTGCTTATGTATCAAAGCCTATACTTTAGTGAAACATGCCATTAAAATGTCAACTTTTATAAGACAATGATAGTTTAAATATATTTCTATGTAAGAAGTTAGATATACATTGAATATTTAATAGAGACTTGAAAGACAAAACCCATTTCTTTTGCAAATTCTTCAGAATGTATCAAAGGTTGAAAGTTTAGAATACATCTAGCTGTTGTATCTTATTCAATCGTTAAAACTATGTGTATAGATTGTTTATGCGAGGAAATGACTATACATGTGTGTGTGCACTCTTATTATTATTTATATATATTTTCTAGTGTCATGTTGTTGTAGCCCCGTGTTTTACTCTTTAAGGAATTTCTATGTCGCATATTCATATATGTTTCATGTCCGTGTCCATGGTTTTTAGTCCATAACTAATGGTCATGGTGCTACTAATACAAGAATATATGTGGTTTAGATCTCCTCAACAACTCGATCTGACCACTCGACAAATTCAACCTCGTCTAGATCTTGAGATCTAAGTGCATCCCAATCTATTTAAGCCTTCTTCATCCCTTCCTTTTTATAAAATTGTTTCAAAACAAAAAGGAAAAAGGAATTCTTCTTTTGGGGATGGGCAGTTAAAGCCCGTAATTATTTTAGAAATTTTGGGTTGAAGTTTGGTTTAGATTTGAGCGTCTTTTTAATTTTTTTTTTGGGGATTTCTTTTGCTTTTCTTGAGTGATTATTAAAGAGATCAAGCCAATAGTTTCTGAGTTTGTATTTGAGAAGATCATTGATAGAAAAGGGAACAATGACAACTTTCTACAATGAAAATGTTTTGAGATTCATGTTAGTAAGAGAACTTAGGATCACCACCTGACTGATGATCCCCCTTGATCCAAAGACGCAGAATTAAAGACAATACGATGCACTTCCTCCAGGATAGATCTTGAACAACATAGTTTAGCGTGTTCAGAATCTGATTCTACATTGTAAGACTGTAAAGAAGATGTGAATTTACTTAGATATGTTGTATTCAAGAGGCAGCAACATGACTTGAGCCTATGATGATATTCAGAAGCTATTCAAGAGTAAACACGAAAGTCGAATGTTGGTCAATTCTATGCCAACTTCAATAAACGTTCCGAGGAGGTCAAGGAGATTTTTATGTCATAACTGATGTAAAAAAGATGCAGGAGAGGTGAAATAAATTGATGGTCCTTGTTTTCTTAAGAGCGCTACATCCAATTTTTTTGAAGGCTCGACAGAATGTGATTGACAGTTTTACTATCTAGTTACATAACGATAACTATCACTTCTTACATGGAGCTGTTCCTTCAGAGTCACAAAATTCAGCCATCATGGAGGCCCATGATCGTTCTGCTCTTGCGGTCAAGAAAGAATAACAAGTGGTAGAGGTCGTGGAAGTGATTTTAGAGGTAGAGGCTGTGGTGATGATCATTCAGAAGGATGTGCAGGAGAGGTAATCTATTATTATTGTAAGAAGGCAGGCGATACCAAGTACAACTGCCTACTGTTGCAAGGGGAGCAACAATAGCTAGTTCGATCTACTCATTTAGCCACACCTAAAGAAGAGCAATCTGATAGCCACAGTCTGTCAGTTAAGAGAAGATGAAGGAGCAGTTGTATCAGATATTCTACCAGTTTCAAACATCATCCACTCCACTTTCTTTCACAACAATTTTGGCCCAGATAGGTAATCTCATTACTTATCTTATTTCATCTAGTTCTCCTACTTGGATTATAGATTGAGGAGTTTCTGATCATATGAGTGGGAATAACGATATTATGTCCTCTCTTTATTCTATGTGTTCTCTTTCTTATATTACATTAGCTGATGATTCTACTTTTTCTATTCAAGACAAAGGACTTCTAATGCTACGTTCGCTCTATATTCCAAACTTTTCTTTCAGTTTACTGTTAGTTAATAAGATTACTAAAGTCTTAAATTGTTCAGTAAATTATATCCTAGATTTTGTGCAGTTAAGAAACTTGAAAGGGAGAAGATGATTGGTACTAGGCATGAGAAAGATGGATTGCGTTATAATCGTACACATATTTTGCATTCTTTTCATTACACTCCTACATTTATCGTATAATAAATCTGCTAATTTTTTGTCTTAAATGTCTATTTTGTAGAAGATAATAATGAAGAGAAAGAGGATTAAACCAAATAAATACCAGTTAAAATTAACTGGATCTATTTAGTTAGCTGAGGATGATCCAAGATCTAGTTAGAACAAATCAAGGATTGGGGCAAATGTTCAGCTGAAGATCAGAGCAAATCAGAAAGATAACACCAAATGAAAACTAATAAAATTCAGATTTCTATAAATCCATTTTGGTTAGCTAAAGATCAATCGAGGATAATATCAAATACAGAGAGATAAATGGATAGAGAGAAGATCAACGGATGAGATGAAGCAAATTTGACTCAGATTCTGACTGGATATATTTCAGTATTTGAATCATAACTTTCACTACCGAATCTCAAATCTAATGATTCAAGATGATACAGAAAGAGTACTTACAGAGCTACAACTCTTATGTTGATTACTATTTCTAATTCTGTCATTTAATAAGTGATATTCAACAATCAATACGCCAACAAACTGCAGATCAGAACTGAATATCCACATCAAATCAAGTTTAGAGATAAGGGAGGATTCAAATTCAGAAATAGCCAGCTTTCCATATCTTCATACTCTTCTAACCTCTGCATTTCTTCTATAAATACCTGCAATCTCAAAGGCAAAAGGGGACGACCATGCAGAGATAGGAATTAGTCCATTTTTTCATTTTTTTAGTGTAGGTTTTTGTTTTTCTTTTCATGTAATTTTTAGTTTAGTTTATGTAAATTAGAGGAGATCAGAGTTTCATAGGAGAATGAGAACGAAGCTTGTGCTGAGAGTGACACCGGTGTAAGATTTCCTTCTTTTCTCTTATTGTTATAAAATCGAATCTGTAGTTCCCTTTTGTATGTACTTTGTTTTTGTGTTCTTCTTCTCTACTTTTCTTTTTTTGGTACAATTGCTATCCAAGTGAGTCTAAAAGCATCGAAAGAGCCTTGCCTTTGCGAGTGCCACCGATAGCCCATGACGATGGATTTTGAGTTTCATTCTGTATCACTTCATACTTGCAACGTCTTGATGATATAATGTGGAGGAAACGGGAATCAACTATTATGGGCTATACGTTGATCGCCTCACTTCAAGGTAACATTATTTTCTAAAGATTCAAGGTAGGTATTTGGCCAAAAGAAGTAGGTAATTTTTAGTTTCTTTTCTTTTAATCATTTAGTTTAAAACACAACAATCCACCAAATCTTTTATCACTCTTTTTCAATCTCATTTGTACAAATCACTTCTTATTTCTCCACCTTCTTATTCTACCGCTTTCTTTCTAACTCAACTTTAACTCAAATTTTCTCTTTTCTTTTTAAGAACTAAAAGAATAACTTTAACCATTAATGGTAGCATAAAAGAGAACTTGCTAGAAAAGCTTCCATCGCTAGTCCCTCCTTGTGGATCACGACCCGCATAGCCACTTGCTATTGCGGTAGAATTGAGCACCTTGCACTACTGTTTTAAAGTTCTAAAATTCTGTATTTTTTGTGCAGGTTTTACCTCAATCACGTTACCTAGACTTGGTCTCCAAACCAGTAGTATGCTCCAGTTATGTTCCACTTTTTGATCATCACTGTCAGTTAAGTCATCCATCTTTATCAGTTTTAAAGTTTTGGTCATCCATCTTTATCGGTTTTAAAGTTTTGGTTCTTGAGTCTAATCAAACTGAGTCTTTAGAATGTGAGTCTTGTCAACTAGGACATCATTGAATTTCTTACCCTAGTAGAGTCAATAAAAGTGTTAATCACTTATTTGATATTGTTCATTCAGATGTATATAGTTTATATTCAGTAAAATTTAAATTTGGTTTTCAGTATTTTATTATTTTTATAGATGATTACTTACGTGTTACTTGGCTTTATCTCATGAAATCTCATTCTGAGATCTTTTCTGTTGACACTTAAAAAAGACAAGATTCTTATTGGTCCGAACAATGTCTAAACTTGTTGACATTTGCAAAAGACAAGTGACAGACGAGCTGAAGATCAGTTTTCACCCATCTCCGAGGGACAGGGAAGCAACTTGGACTCCACTGATCCAGCAAGCAGACAGTGAACCCGGATTGTTTCTGAATAGACCTCAGCAGGTCTAAGATGCTAGCACTTAGCATCACATGAGCCCAAAGGGATAGCCTCGCCTGAGAGGCTAAGATCATCCAACTTCGCCTTGAAGCCATTCAAAGCTCCGCTAGGAAGCTAACTTATAGCTTCGCCTGAACTGCTGAAGCGCAACTCCGCAGAGAGTTAACTTCACTTGAAGCCATACACAACCGCGCAGAAGGGTATACGGTAGCTTCGCCACAAACGATACCTAGCTCTGCCGAAGAGCTTTCTTCTGACTTCGCTAGATACTGCCTCCAGCTCCGCTGAGAGTTCAAAGCGGGCAGCGCCGCTGCTGGTCTGCCATGGTCAACCTTTGACCAATCAAATCTCCAGATGAGATCAGATCTAATCAGGATCAAGATCAAATCCAATTAAGATCAAATCGGAGATCAAATTCGGCAGTTGATTGTCACAATCTCTTGACTCTCTTAAAACGAGTAAGAGGATCAGGAGAGATCTTTCAATTATATGGAAAGAATCAAAACGGATCAGAAGGATCAACCGACCTGCCATTTCTAGCTTCGCAGAAGCTGATCCTAGCCTCGCAGCAAGGCTACTCTCCAGATTTAAACAGATCCGATTCAATCTGTTTCCATATCTTCAAGTGACGGTTATACCCTTTGCTCTCCCTATAAATAGCCTATCAGGGGTACAAGGGAAGAGAGCCTTTCTGAGACGACACACACAAGAGGACTCCACAAGCAGAGGCTTCTTCACGACGCACCGTGCGCTCTTGAATTCAGAGACTTAATAGAGAATTGCTTCTCTATTCAGGGTATTGATACCCTAATACCTTCTTCTCAAGGAATCTCCGGACCAGGCGAGAAGGAATTCCTAATTGAAGGCAGCTTTGAAAAGTAGCAAGAGGGTTCTACCAACCTTCTATTCTCTGATTCCCGGAACCAGGCGAGAAGGGAATCTCATCGCTCGCATCGTCAAAGGGACAAAGTGGTCGCGCGCTGACCAGACTCCTATCGGCACACTACTCCAGAATCTCTGAGGAGATCTACTTGTAATCTTTTTAAGAATACTTTTAATTTAGCTCCTCAAACTCTTTTTATTGTAAGTTTTTCCCTTTACAAATCAATGGAAAACAAGATGGCGACTCCGCTGGGGATTGTATTCTCCACTGCCGAGAATCAAGTGTCGCAATGCGACGAACAGACCTTCGGGTCTAACTCTGAATTCAGAAAAGCCGGTGCAGCCAGAGCCTCTCTGGTTAAATCTTCAAGGAAAGTCTCTGCGGAGATAGAAAAGGTTCTCTGCGAACCTACTGCGGTTCTCTGGCGCAACAAGGAAGCACGCCCGCAGTCCAAGTCCAACACTTTTGAGAACCTGGTCGTTCAATTCGACCAAGAAAGATTCGAAGAAGTCCTCTCTAGGGGTGGTCTAATGCTTTGAGCATGGAAGCATAGGACGGTCTCCACGGCTAAGATTTCAGAACAGAAACCAGAAGCAGAATTCTGCCAACACCCTTCAGCCTCGCGTGTGGCTAATCAGGTTCCTTACGAACCTAAGTATCCTCTGCCAAAGCAGATGTGGAGGCCTAAACAGAAGTCTCTGGCCGAAGCTTCAGGCGTAGCTACGCCAAAACTGCGCCTTTCTCGCAAGGAAAAAGGCAAGAGGCCTCTCTGCTCCAGCAATGCTGTCGACCATGAAGTCACGACGGCAATCATACCGTCGCCCGATTCAAGAGCAGCAACGCCTTGTGCCAGCCTCATTCATATGAGCGAAGCTACTGTACCTCAACGTACTCACCGGGTCCATGACCGCGAAGCAAGAGTCAAAGTATTATCTAAGGCTAATCCCCTTCGCAGCAGCATAGCGGGTAAAGCACCACAGCGTGCTCCGCTTTCCAGTTCGTCAGGCACTAAGCTCGCGCCTATTGGCGAAGCTAGAACTGAAGCACTATTCAGTGCTAATCCCTTCTGTAGGGATAAAAGGAACAAGACATTCTCCTATGTGCTATCCAAAGGAGCTTCTGCACCAGATCGTTTAGGCCATACTTGGCCTGATTTGCGGGAATTGTTGACAAATAAACAAACCTCTTCCTCCTGTTGTCAACAAGTGGGATGTCAGTTGGTAACAGTCCACTCGGTCCATTGCCGGCTAGCACCAATCTTCGCCACTTCTCCAGGCCGGCGATCAGTTTTTGATCGGCTGTCGTACAAGCCCCGATGAAGCATCGCAAAAGGAGCGTCTCGCGAGATCCACCCTCTGCATTCGTCAACATGATCGGAAGAGGACGAGAGTTACGCAGGGAAAGACAAACACCTGACGACACCCCCCACAGCTCCCCAGATCCAGATTACAGCCCAGGCTTAGGCGAAGTCTTGGTGCATGAAGAAGGTGTTTTCTGAAACACCAGATCTAGGGTGGCGATACCCTACAGTTATGAACAGCCTTCCTCCTCAACGGCCCTAGCCTCGCCAGAGCCCAGGAAATCACCCCAGCCATCGGATGAAGAAGACGAACACAGTGGGTACGCCTCTTCGGCGACAGTTAGCTCAGTGCGAACAGACAGAGCATCAGTCAACATGGCTGATAACGCTAACGACGACCTTCGTCGGCGCCTGGAAGCTCAAGAGAAAACTTTCAAAACCCAGCAAGAGGCCCTGGACAATATTCAACAGATGCTTGCTCGACTCCTCAGTAATCGGAATGACAATGATGCCGGGAGCAATCACGATGAGGAGGAACATTTCAGCAATGAGCAGCCAAAGACGGAGAATCCAAAGAGGGTTCTTCCTTAGACGCCGAAGTCCTTAAAAGCCTCCAAGCTCAAATCGCATCCCTAGCTTAGAGGGATGAATTAAAGAAAGTAGGAGCAGTTCGTCCTTACCCATTGGAGTGGGATTCGGTGCCATATCCACCGAAGTTCAAACCACCAACGTTGCATACGTATGATGGTAAGAGTTCACCAAATCAGCACATCTACTACTTCCGATCTCAGACTGGTAATGTTATAAGCAACGACGCCATCATGGCTAGGCTGTTCATTGGCACCTTAAAGGGGGTGGCATTTGACTGGTTCCGAAGTCTCCCTCCGGGCTCTATCAATTCCTGGATCGACCTGGAAACCCGGTTCCTCTCTAGTTTCTATGAGGACGATACCGAAGTGACCATGGACAAGCTCCTCTCCACCATACAGAAGAAGGGCGAATCTGTCCGTGACTACATTGAACGGTTCAGAAACTTATTCTTGATGTGTCCAGCAGGGATGCCACTACCCATGCTCTTACAGACATGTAGGCACAACTTCCTGGACCAAGTAGAAGTTCGCATGGGGGCTGTCAAGGCCCACACTTGGAAAGAATTGGCCGAACAAGCTGAGATAGCCGAAAAGTCGGCTAAAAAGTTCGAACCATCCACTCCTAGAGGCAAATGGGGTATGAACAGTAAAGGACGTAGCGACCTACCGCAGTCTTCTCAAGCCAAAGAGAAAGAGACTATGTCTGTGGAATTGTCCGGGGACGTGCAGTCGAAGGCCAAGAAGAGCGGCTTCAACAATCAGGAGCCTAAGTTCCCTCCAAAACGGTACTCCTTCAAAGACGATCAGGTGGTCACGATATTCCATCTGCTCCACAAAGGGAATAAAATGAAGCTACCAGATGCTCGGCGTCCCAATGAGATAGGACGCACAAACGATCCCAAATACTGTCTCTATCACAGGAGATTCACCATCCTACCGACAAGTGCTATGTTCTCAAAGATAGAATTCAAGCCTTGGTCGACGCCGGGGTTCTGACATTGAAGACAGAGCAGAAGAAAGTCACTGCCAATATGGTGACCCTCGAGTTCGGCAAAACCCCAAAGGTCACAGTTCCTGACGGGACTTATCCAGTCCTTGCACCGCGGTTGGAAGTCAAGCATCCTCCAACTAAAACTCAAGATAATGAGGGTCTTGTTCCCTTAACATTGGAGACAGGGGAAGTCATGTGGATACACCAAGATCTCATCCAAGACATGCAGGGGGATTCAAAGAGGCCCAAGTCAAAGGGCAAATCTTGCAATGTCATCTCCATCCTCCAGACGACGGCAATCTTACGTCGGCCTCCCTCAGCGATTCAGAAGGAGAAAAGCATGCTTGCGCGACGCAAGCCGATGCGCCTCAACAGACAGGCACCCGATCCGAAAAATCATACTTGAGGCAGTATGAAAAGTCTACTGACGAGATACAACAGCAAACAACGTCAGTACAAATGCCAGCATCCACTCCAATTCCAACCAAGGGAAAAGAAAAGCCTAAGGATGTACGGTTCGACCAGGTGTTGAAGAAACCATCAGGCCAAGGTTGGATACGCCCTTTCGTTTTGATATATTGGCCCAGCTGGCTAATATCCCGGCTCGTATCACAATACACGAGCTCCTTCGTCTCTCAAAAGAGACAAGAGAAGCACTCAGGGGTGCGCTAGCCAATTCAGAATCCTTTCTGACATACATGCCAGAGGTCCCTAACGATGACGTTCAGTCTCCTTGCCCAGAATGTCATCACACACAATCAAAGGTGCCCGCCATTACATTCACGGCGGAAGTTATGCTTCTCAAAGACAACAAGCACGATCAACCTCTGTACTACACCGGATATATCGGTTCAACGTGCATTGAAAGAATACAAGTCGATCCGGGGTCCGCACTCAGCATCATCCCCAAAAGGCTTCTCTACTTCCTCGGCATACCGCTGTACAGGTTGTCCGCAACCACCACTACAATATACGGTTTCAATGCCGGGAGCAGTCACCCACTTGGGAAAATTCGGCTCCGTTGCAGAATCGGGAGCCTGAAGTCAGAAGTGACATGCTATGTCATTGACGCTGACACGTCATATAACCTACTGCTAGGACGACCATGGATCCACGCCAACTGGATCGTTCCCTCTACTCTGCACCAATGCTTCAAATATGTTGAAGATAACGCGACAGTACGAACTGTCTTTGCTGGGAAGCAACCATTCAAAGGGGTGAAAAATTACTTCACTGACGCTCTCCTGTATTAAGAGGCCGGTGGAACACCTAAAGAACCATTGCCGGACGATGATGAAAGTGGCAATGAGGCGGATTCAGAATCCAAAGCAGGCATGCCAGCCATTCTGATTGGTGAACCAATTATAGCATGTCTCAATAATCCCCAATGTAATACTCCTTCAGAGGATGAAGGTGAATGCGTAATTAATGATAATATTTCTTTTGATTATCCTGCGAGTGTTGGGTCGGTTAAATCCATTACAGATGGCTCTCTGCATATGCCCTTACATAAGCCGAGTGCGGTCAGCACACCTATGGAAGCTATAGAAGGGGCCACACTAGTGATCCCTCCGTCCAAACAAGGTCAGTTACCGATAATCTTCAGTAGAACCCAACCACGGGGACCCACAGCTGCAGATTCAAGTTCAGATTCAGACACTCCACAGTTCTTCCATTACGCGCGGCCGGCCCGCCATATTATGAAGAAAATGGAATACGACTTGAAGCATGGAGAAGGCCTGAATTTTAGAAAAGGAAGGCGCGGTTTGATGCGGAACTTTGTGCCTAAAGGGAAGTCTGCAAATTAGTATGATAGTACACGTAGGGGTTGGGATATGTTACACCCACATCGTCAGCAACGGTTCAAGCCAAAGACGATAAACCAATTCCATCACATTCGGCCTCATCCTCCGAGTAGGACTCAGATGTCAGTGTAGGAGGAATGTTTGAAAATCTCACTGTTAATATGACTTCAAGTAGGCAATTGGAGCCCGCAGAAGCTATTGATGAGGAACCATTGGCCCAGCAATTAGACCTCCAATGGGAAAAGCGATTCGAATTGCGCGAACCACCTACTGAAGACAAGGTGATGCAGGTCAACTTGGGTAGTCAAGACTACCCTAAGCCCATCTTTATAAGTGAAAGCCTATCACTTACAGAAAAGGAAAAATTGATAATACTCATAAAGGAGTATATAGACGTCTTCGCATGGAACTACGAAGACATGCCCGGACTTGATCCGCAAGTAGCCGTGCACCGTCTAAATATCAAGCCCGACGTCAAGCCAGTCAAGCAGCAACAATGTCAGTTTCGCCCGAACATTATGGAAGCTATTGAAGCCGAAGTTCACAAGCTCATTGCATGTGGCTTCATCCGGGAGGAACAACATCCGATTGGGTAGCTAACATCGTCCCCGTCCTCAAGAAGAACGGAAAATACGGATCTGCATCGACTACCGTGATCTCAATACGGCCTGTCCTAAAGACGAATTCCCGCTACCCATCACCGATGTCATGATCGACAACACATGTGGATTCGAAAGGATGTCTTTCATGGACGGCTTTTCAGGGTACAACCAGATTAAGATGTATCCCAACGACGAGAAGCATACTTCGTTCCGAACACCCTTGGGGGTATACTGCTACACCGTGATGCCCTTCGGGTTAAAGAACGCAGGAGCAACCTATCAGCGGGCAATGAGTACAATCTTCCGCGATCATCTTCGAAAAACGGTGGAATGCTCGTCGACAACATTGCTGTCAAAAGCCGCAATAAGAATGAACATCTCCGCGATTTGAGAACGATGTTCGACATAATGCGGACTCATCAACTGAAATGAATCCGACGAAATCCTTCTTGGGAGTGTCAAGTGGCAAGTTCCTTGGGTTTATTGTTACATCAAAAGGGATTCATCTTGACCTAGACAAAGTCAAAGCTATTCAGAGTATGCATCCACCAAGGAATCTCAAAGAGCTTAAAGGCTTGCAAGGCAGACTGGCTTATATCAGAAGATTCATCGTAAATCTCTCAGGCCGCTGTCAACCGTTCACCCGACTCATGAAAAAGGGTGCTTCCTTCGTATGGGATCAAGCTTGCCAGGAAGCTTATGAAGACATCAAGAGATACCTCATAAAGCCTCCAGTCTTAGTGGCCCCTACATCAGGGAAACCATTCTTGCTTTATGTAAAAGCTATGGACTATTCTCTCGGTGCCCTCCTTGCTCAAAAGGACGACAATGGTCACGAGCAGGCCATTTATTATCTGAGCAGGACTCTGATAGGAGCGGAATCTCGCTATAATCCTATCGAGAAGGAGTGCTTAGCTCTTGTCTTTGCCGTTCAGAAGACACGACATTATTTGGTCGGCCAAACCGTACATGTCATCTCCAGAGTAAATCCTTTGCGTCTTCTCATGACGAAACCAGGATCATTGAACTCAAGATTAGCTAAATGGGCGCTTCTTTTGTCTCAGTACGACATGATCTTTACCCCACAGAGGGCGGTTAAAGGCCAGGCCCTTGTAGAGTTCTTAGCTGCTCATCCAGTTTCAGAAAACTCAAAACTTCACGAAGATATTCCAGACGAAGTCTTTGAGTCCAATATAACTTCAGAGGATGAAGTGTGGCAGATGTTCTTCGATGGGCATCACGAATAGGCCCTAAAGGCAAGATCATTGTCGGAGTGGGGGTTGTGTTCATCTTCCCACAAAATCATGTCCTTCCCAGAGCATTCTCTCTGACGGAATCATGCTCCAACAATGTAGCAGAATATAATGCCCTGCTCATTGGTCTTCAGCTTGCCCATGGAATGGGGGTACGCTACCTTGAAGCCTACGGCGATTCAAAACTGATTATCAATCAGGTTAAAGGCGAATATGAAGTTCGCCACGAGGATTTGGTGTCTTATTACCACACAGCCATCGAATTGGCTAATCTATTTGAAGGCTTCTACATCGGGCACGTGTCTCGATCTCAGAATACCAAGGCGGACGCTCTTGCTGCATTAGCAATAACACTAGCCTTGCCAGCCGACACCGAGTATCACCTCACAGTGGCAACTCGACACCTTGTATGCTCTAAGCATATGTTAAGAACCCGAGAAGTTTATAATGTCTCCACGGATCTTGAGCCGAGAGATTGGCGATTTCCTCTCATCGACTATGCTTTACATGGTCTGCTGCCAGACGATCCTAAAGAAGTCGCATCTATCAGACGAAGGTCTCTCCGTTTCCACTACGATCCAACTCTGAAGACACTTTACCGTCGTTCATATGACGACATCCTCCTCCGTTGCCTTTCTAATTCAGAAGCACAGGAAGTGCTTAAAGAAGCACATGACGGCATTTGCGGAGCTCATCAGCCAGGTCCAAAGCTCAAAGACAGGTTGCATAGGCTTGGATACTATTGGCCAACCATGATAGCCGATGCCATCCAATATGCACGAAGGTGTAAAGCATGCCAGATTCATGCGGACTTCATACACCAGCCTTCAGAGTTGCTCCACCCAACTGTTGCTTCATGGCCGTTCAAAGCATGGGAATCGACGTCGTAGGGCCAATCAACCCTTCTTCGACAAGGGGTCACCGATTTATCTTGGCAATAACCGACTACTTTTCAAAGTGGGCGGAAGCTATACCACTGGTTGAAGTCAAAACCTCTAATGTGGTTAATTTCATCAAACACCATGTTATCCATTGATTTGGCGTTCCTAGGTGGATTATCCACGACAACGGTCCCCAATTCATAAGCTAAGTATTCTATCGGTTCTGCAATAAATACCGAATTCAAAATGTGGCTTCAACTGCCTATAATCCTGCTGCTAATGGTTTGGCGGAGGCATTCAATAAAACGATCATCAAGCTACTCAAGAAGTTCGTCTCCTCGAATAAGCGAGATTGGGACGAAAAGCTTGGTGAATGTCTTTGGGCCTACCGGACCACGGTTCGAACACCGACAGGCAATACACCTTTTTCCTTGGTATATGGGTGCGAAGCAGTCATCCCATTGGAAATCCAGACGCCATCATTGCGAGTCGCTCTGACCACTAAGATTACATCAGAGGACAATGATCGGTTGCGCCTCCAAGAGCTCGAAGAACTAGATGAGAAGCGACTACAAGCTCAGCAACACATCGAGTTGTATCAAGCTCGAATTTCAAAAGCCTTCAATAAGAAGGTCAAACAGAGGGTCTTCCAGAAAGGAGACCTGGTTTTAGCCGTCAGACGACCAATGATTATGACGCATAAGACCAAAGGCAAATTTCAGCCTAAATGGGAAGGACCATTTGTCATAGAAACAGTCTATTCAATGGAGCATACCGCCTTATGACTTCAGATGGGATGGCCCTACTCATGATGCCGGTCAATGGTAAGTTCTTGAAGAAGTATTATCCCTGATTAAGGATCCTTCTTATGATCAAGTTAACATTACACCTCTGATCAAGACCTTCATATCCAAAGTATATGAAAAAGAGAGCCTCTCTCTTCCTCCAAGCGAGATCATACAACCATAAACCAGTAGGAACCTGGCCATACACTGGTTGTCTTAAAGGAGAATCAAGGTTACACATACGTTAACCAGATGATCCAATATCCTTACGATTAAGGATAGAGGAAAATGTTGGCCTTTAAGCCCAACATAAGTCCTCGACAACTCATCATGCTGAGGGGAGTAGCATGGCTAGCCCAACTCAAACGGTAGTTGGTAAAGGCATATCAAACCCGTTGACAGCTGAGGATTTGCTAAGAATCCTAAGGGACCTGTTCCCAGTTGATTCCCTCTCCAAATTACTTACCAATTCTCATCCATAGAATGGTAAGACAACATGTACATTTCGCTGTTACGTTAACATTAAACCTATGACAGCGATTCCCTCGTTTCTCCCTGTGAAAACGAGATCTCCAAAATCACTTATCAATTCTCATCCATAGAATGGTAAGACCACATATACATTTCACTGTTACGTTAACATTAAACCTATGACAGTGATTCCCTCGTTTCTCCCCGTGAAAACGAGGCTTTTCCCAAACTCCATTACAACCTTGAGCT
This sequence comes from Agave tequilana, assembly GCA_038442645.1. Lineage (NCBI taxonomy): Eukaryota > Viridiplantae > Streptophyta > Magnoliopsida > Asparagales > Asparagaceae > Agave > Agave tequilana. Next base: position 94,633 of record JAVJIF010031449.1, read on the forward strand.
TGGTGGCGTCTCAATCGGTTATGTCATTGCGACCTCTGAACCAGCAGACAGCCGAGTCTCAATTTCGAGCTTGTTGACATTTACAAAAGACAAGTCTCAACCCCGAGCCCTGTTGACATTTACAAAAGACAGGTCTCGATACTTGTTGAAATTTACAAAAGACAAGTATCACCAATCTCGAGCTTGGTGGCGTCTCAATTGGTTATGTCATTGCGACCTCTGAATCAGCAGACAGCCGAATCTCAATTTCGAGCTTGTTGACATTTACAAAAGACAAGTCTCAACCCCGAGCCCTGTTGACATTTACAAAAGACAGGTCTCGATACTTGTTGACATTTACAAAAGACAAGTATCACCAATCTCGAGCTTGGTGGCGTCTCAATCGGTTATGTCATTGCGACCTCTGAACCAGCAGACAGCCGAGTCTCAATTTCGAGCTTGTTGACATTTACAAAAGACAAGTCTCACCCCGAGCCCTGTTGACATTTACAAAAGACAGGTCTCGATACTTGTTGACATTTACAAAAGACAAGTATCACCAATCTCGATACTTGTTGACATTTACAAAAGACAAGTATCACCAATCTCGAGCTTGGTGGCGTCTCAATCGGTTATGTCATTGCGACCTCTGAACCAGCAGACAGCCGAGTCTCAATTTCGAGCTTGTTGACATTTACAAAAGACAAGTCTCAACCCCGAGCCCTGTTGACATTTACAAAAGACAGGTCTCGATACCTGTTGACATTTACAAAAGACAGGTCTCGATGCTTGTTGACATTTACAAAAGACAAGCATCACCAACCTTGAGCTTGGTGGCGTCTCAATCGGTTATGTCATTGCGACCTCTGAACCAGCAGACAGCCAAGTCTCAATTTCGAGCTTGTTGATATTTACAAAAGACAAGTCTCAACCTTGAGCCTGTTGACATTTACAAAAGACAGGTCTCGATACTTGTTGACATTTACAAAAGACAAGTATCACCAACCTTGAGCTTGGTGGCGTCTCAATCGGTTATGTCATTGCGACCTCTGAACCAGCAGACAACCAAGTCTCAATTTCGAGCTTGTTGACATTTACAAAAGACAAGTCTCACTTCGAGCCTGTTAACATTTACAAAAAACAGGTCTCGATACTTGTTGACATTTACAAAAGACAAGTATCACCAACTTTGAGCTTGTGGCTTCTCAACCAGTTATGTCATTGCGACCTCTGAACTGGCAGATAGCCAAGTCTCAATTTTGAGCTTGTCGACATTTACAAAAGACAAGTCTCAACCTTGAGCCTGTTGACATTTACAAAGACAGGTCTCACCCATACTTGTTGACATTTACAAAAGACAAGTATTACCCTTTTAGCCCCATAAAGCCTAATCTTGAGCTTGGCGGCTTCTCAACCGGATACATCAGTGCGACCTCTGAACTGACAGATAGCCAAGTCTCATTATTCAATCCAGCAAGGACTATGTTCTCAAGTGGCTGTAATACAACTTGGAAACGACAATTCAGCATATAAAACAAGTTGGAGATTCGACAGGGAGTCAAAACAATTACTTTTATTGATTCATGGAGGCACATATATTACAAGCTACGAGCGTATGTCATAAGATCTGATCCGCTCTTCAAGGAAGGCTAGCCTTATCTTCTTATCATTAGCAGCCCTGACAAGCGCCTGTGACCTCAGCTCAACCTCGTTAAAATTCGCCGTCTGGGCCAAGCGAGCCTCGACCTCGGCCAAGGTTGCCCTTTGAGCTAACCCCTGCCGCGAGGGCTCGTCACTCTGAGCCTTAAGCTGCTCAAGTCGTGCAGTTTCTTCTTCAGACGCACTGGTTCAGCCTTGGATAAGAGAAGATTTCCCTTCCTGATCATCTCCTTGACCTTCTCAATTTTGTCTTCAGCGTCAAGAAGAGCACTGTTAGAAGCATCTATGGCGTCCCCAAGCTCTACTTGCCTTGTCTCCAAGGATTTCAAGTCCGAAGAAATGGCCTTAGCGGCTTCCTGAGCGGCAAGATGGGCTTCATGCATTTGAGCGACAAGGTGCGCAAGCTGCTCGTCAACCGAAGACTCCAGGTCTGAACGGCTGAGACGGCGCCATTCCTCTACGTCCCTCTCAAATTGGTCTACCATAAGCTCTAATGCAGCGCCTGGTTATCCCCTCCGAAGTCCCGAATACTTGCAATACTGCGAGAGAGGACCACCTTTAAAGTTGAGAACGACATAGTCGAACCTTTCAAGACCAGATCAATGGATCGCCCTAAGCCTTTATAAAAGCTATCGACTATGTCACCTATAAATCATTTTCAACCTCGGCCACTTCTGGTAGACGGACAGCCTCAGAAAAATCCACCAGCCTTGTTGACACTACTGTGGAAGGAACGGCGGAACACTGGCTGCAGCAGCATGACAGGTCATCAGTGATCTCGGCGGAGTCTTCATTGAAACCAGTACACTAGCCACCGCTGAGATAGGACTAGTGACCATCTCCTGAACAGCAGGCTCAACCACCAGGGTTGGGGAAGTAGGGCTTGTAATCACTTTCAGCTCCGCACCTGGCACAACTGACGGCGCCTCACTCGTTGATATAGTTGGGAGTGAGGACACCTCCGGGACTACCACCCCTTCAACCTCTGTTCCTTAAGCTAGCTCAGGCCGATAAGGGGGCAGATCACCATACAGCGCGTCCAACACAGCAGCATCCGCCGCGGTCGAAGTGCTCATGTCACCCCTTGACCCCTCGGGAAGATCGTCTGGTTCCCTTGAAGTGACGCACCCTGAGGCGGAACACCTGCAACAAAATTGTGTTTAGGCAAGACACAACAAATAGTAAAAGCCAAAAGGTCGGAACAATACCAAGGATGATGTCGCCTTAAACATCCTGGCAGCCGCATCAGTCTCTATGGGCCCCATTGGAAAGTCCTTTGCGGAGTCAACACGAATGGCCGGCCCGCTTTCGCTTGCCGAATCTTCCGTGGACCACCCAAAAGAGCTTGACTCTACAGAACTTCCTTTGAAAGTCCAACGCCCGAAGGACCAACGTCAGCTGCATCACCTCCGGATTCTTCGGGACGGCAAAATAGCCGCCTCAGACCCTCGTTGTAAGCGAATAGAGGATCATAATGTTCCCCTTGTTCTCCGACGGCCTCAGCTCTCGGGCTCGTCACACGCCTCAGATCCTACATCACGAAGCAGATAATAAGCGGTCCGGAACATAGAAGATATATTACAAAGACGAAGTTGATCTTACCTAAGTTCGGAGCAACTTCACCAGCAAATCGGTCCAGCAACCGACGGTTCACTACTAATGGGGCAAGAGGAGGAACGCTGCAGAGTTTTCACCCTCTACGACAATTGTAGGAGCTTGGCGACGGGCTTCTTCACCAACTGCTTCCTACGAGACCCACCTGTCCGTTTGCGCTTAAGAGGAACGTCGGGATCCTCCTCCTCCACTTCTTCTACATGTCTTGGGGGAACTGTCCCCATCACCCCAGAACCGGCTGCAGGAGCCCCGACACCTGTCTCCGCTTCAAAGCGAGGACTTTCTGCATCCGAGGCTTCGCTGTCATCCACAACAACGAATTCATCCATGCCTGGACGCGAACCCTCTTACCTTCCCTTCTCTCAGAGACCTTCCGTTTTAGCCGCTGAGAATTAACTGCACACCAGAACTGTTAGCATTGAATCCAAGAGGTGTGGAGTTGGAAGTTGCATACCACTGGCAGAAGCACAGGTCATTAGAAGATTGGGAGTCCTCAATGGCGTACGCAGCCGCGCCCCAGTACAGCCTGTATGAAGAATCGCCAGGCACGGGCTCCATCAATGAGACTCCCCATGAAAGCCAGATTGAGATTTGGGTTGCCCACGTACATTTGTCATATCCAAACTGTCGAGCGAACCGACTTGGAACATAAGGCTCCAAATAGCAGGTGTCCCCGCTTCTATACAATAGATGTGAGGGCCGAATGCTGACCAGCCACTCAAAGTTCCCCGGCTCAGGGACGACTGCCCTTCCCCCGCGTCTTTGAACTCCTCATCATAGCCTGCATCCCGAATATGGGGGAAGCAGCGGAAAAGACTATAGACGTCGTAGCGACGCACCAATTACGGGCCTCAGCCACGTAAGTTTTTTGCCACGAACATCCTTCGAATCGGCGAAGAAGCGCCATTCGAACACCTTGCGGGGGGTTCTCTCCAGCTTCAATCAAAGAAGGACAATGTAGGGCGAACCACGCCATCAAGTAAGTATACGGCAGACCTATCCTGGGATTAGGACCGTCGCGAGGCGAAGTGGCCCCCTTTCCACGCTTCGTTGCTGGCAGCCTACAAAAAGCCTCCGTTAATGCACGAAGGCCTCTCTGGATACAACACACCATGGCCGAAGAAGACCAGAGGACAATCATGAACCAACGAACAGCGGACAGTAAAACATTCGGATGAACGACGTCACCCGAAGAAGACGGCACCACGCACCTCTTCAGCCAGACTGTTAAGAAACCAGCCAGTAGTGCCTTCCGGGACACCGGCCGGTGAGCCTGATGATGGAAACTCCGAAGGACATCACCCTTCTGATAGGGACCATCGTCTTCCTTCACAACTAGATCCCCTTGGAAGTGCTTTTGCATCCGTCAAAGATGTCTTCATCAGCAACTCCACAGTGAGCCGCTTCAGGAGTATTCCCCATATCCGGGAACAAGTAATCTCCCCAGCTCTTCAAGCTACAGGAGGTTCCCTTACTGCCCTGCATACTGGAGCAAATGTACAAGTGGCACATTAACTCCCTGTAGGTCTCAAACAAAGCAAGCTCCTGCTTCTCCAGAAGCGCCAATTCTGCCTCGCACGGGAAGTATTCTTCATATAGAAGAGACCCAAAGGCAGAGCAGAGACTTCCCACATCTCATGCAAGGCCATACCCAATTCGCCAATAGGGGTGAAGAAAGTCCCTGAAGCTGGGCAATACAATTCAAAGATGGCGTAAAAGCACGCCACGTTCATCTCAATACCTGACAGGTCGCCCGGACGGCCTCATGGAGGTTCAACCTCTCTAAGTCCTCCTCGAAATGAGCGAGGATATATGTAGTTAAATCCCTCCACCATGCCTTTGGAGGGTGAATCCAACCCGGATCCTGAAGTCAGTGGCTGGGTAGTTCCCATTGACCTTGCAGAATTGGTTACCAAAGGTCAGCGCCACCGCAGGATTTTCTCTCACTGGACCTCTTATTACACATTCCCAGATGTAGACCCATTATGCAACGAGGAGGCCCCGCTCTTGCATAACCAGGAGACTGAAGCATCAATTTCCTTATGTGGACAGAGTCAGTACTCTGGCTCACTTCCACGACATCTTCCGAGCCTGCGCCACGTACTGGAAGGAAGACAAAGAAAAATGTCGCTTGTTGGACGGACGGTAGAACTTCTTAACTGGAAAATCCACTGCCCTTCCCCTGCCAGTAGTTGGTGATCAGGATCTGGTGCGGCATCCCCGAACATGAAGTCGGGCTTCCTATAAGTTCGACGGTCGATATCTTCAAGGGGAGCCATAGTCAAAATACTCCTCATGGTGTATTGATCACCACCATGAATAAGCGGTCTCGGACGAGAGAACTCCGCTCACTAAACAGAGAAGCCTGCCCTTGAAATTGCAGGCTGACAATGCCGTCCAATCCTCTGGTCATTCCAAATAGGTTGTTCAAAGGACCAGGAGTGTAGTGCACTGCAGGAACAAAGAGAAGCTATGATTAGTTCATCAGCCAAGCAGAGGCCAAAACAAGAAATCAAAATTTGAAAGGCATAGCCTCGCTCTCTGAGCGAAGCTGGCCTAACAATAGCTTCGCCCCGAAGCTTAGCCTCACAGCTGTAGTATAACTCCGCATCCCACACGAAGGCAGGACACAGGAAATATCCAAATGTTAGCTTCGCTCTGGAAGCTTAGCTTCGAACACAAAATGCGACAAAGCCCCAAGGGCTAACTTCGTCAGAAGGGTATTACGGTCCTTTTCTGTCAAATTTTCAAAGGACAGCTTCACATCCTGTCATTCAACAGGATGTGAACCGCCTAAGGGATAGCTTCGCCTGGAAGCTTGAAGGAGAACTCTTCAATTCTTGGATTCCCATTCAAGAAAGCAAGCAAGGAAAATTCAGGGAACTGAATTCCCTAAGAATAACAGATCATATTTGATCATTTTGTGGATTCATCCAAGACAGCCAGACATCGGCTTTAAAAGAGAGACGACAGTCTCTAATTGAAAGGGAAAGTTCCCTACCGGCGATTGGTCGTTCGATGACCGGAGGAGGAGAAGGACCCTCCGCTGCAGAAGTTGCCACTTCTTTTCCCGCTCGCCTCTTGGGCGCCATTGAAGAACTGTGGAAGTTCTTAACTCTTGAATGAAGAGGAAAGAAGAAGAAGAGAAAGAGTCAAAACTCTCTGAAATTTCTTTTAAAGAGAAGTGATCCGTCCTCTCCTCAGTCCGATCGGACTTTTATAGGCCAATAAGCGCCTGAAACGATACCTTGTAAACAGTACAGGCTGTCGTTTCAAATTAATTTGAAACGGCGCCTAAAGCTCCTTCCCGAGAAGCGCTGATTCAGCCACTAAGGGCTAACTTCGCCACAGTCAAATGCAGACTTCGCACAATACATCAATAACTTCGCCACAAGTTAAATGCGGACTTCGCACAAAAGGATTGCCTTAGCTTCGCTGAAGGCATAGGCCCGAACTTCGCAGATATGCTAGCTTCGCTGAAAGTTTGTTCCTGTTTCAGAGGGAATCCTATCTTTAACCTCGCATGAAGTTTGGCTCCGCTAGCCGAATTCAAGATGAAGGCAAAGCAAAAATCAAATGAGCAGAAAATGAACTTTCATTGATTTAAAAGGAAAGGTACATTGATACTACATCAAGATTGTGTTTCATACAACAGAATCATTTGCTCAAGAGGCATACAAGTGGTCCTATCTACTTTCAAGCCAAACCAACTGGACACGAAAGGCCTTCCTCTTGCACAAGGCCATAATCCTTCACATAATGGCAGATGGTGCCACCAGGACAGATGGTGCCACCCGGACAAGCCGTGATCCTTCGCATAACGACAGGTTTTGCCATCAGAAAGCTGGATCTTCCTTAAATAAAATTGGCAAAGCACTGATCGCCACCAGCAGGTTGGATCTTCTTTGATGAAATTGGCAATGGGAAGATCCGCGACCTTACAGGTGACGTCCGCTTTCCCGAAGTGGATCATCTCGGATAAGCGACTACCAGCCTCGCCTCGAAGTGGATCATCTCGGATAAGCGACTGCCAACAGCCTCTGAGACCACACATCAACTGCCCCAGTTTGTTCCTCCTGCTTAAAAGTAAAGCTTCAACCGGGAAAGCATAAGGCAACTTTTCGGTCTCTTTCATCAAGTCACAAAGTTGGCGAACATAGCTCACTGCAGTGCAAACTGAAAGAAGTTAGCAGTTAAATACAGGAGAAGCTGCAAAGGCACTAAGTCAAATTCTTTGAGGCGAAGCAATCTGCTCCAGTCAAGCATTGTTTTCAGTTAAAGCAGAGGATAGCCTCGCTTGCACAACAATGATGGGCTAGCTCAGCAAACGCCAAGTCCTAGCCTCGTCTATATGGCTAAGCCAGACTGATCCTGTGGGACACAGTCTTAGCCCCACCTATATGGCAAGACTGGCTCAACCTTGAAGAAATTAAGTCCCAAGTTCTGCCTGTGTAGCGGACTTAACATGCAGTGATCTTTCTCTGATCAAGTCAAGATGATAGCTTCGCTGGGAAGCTATGCAGAAATCCTTAACATGCATCAGCCAATTGCAAAATGAAGAACAAGGGAAACTAGTCCCTGAAGCAGCTATTAAAGCTAAATTAAGGGAGATGAATTCCCTAAAATTAGTGAAGTCGTTGAATGATCAAGACTTATCGATCCTTAGCCGGATAATGACCAGAGTGGGCATTCCCACTAGTTCAGAGATCTGAGTATCTCTCTCAACCAAGAGAAGAGGAGAAAAGCAGATCACTTCTCTTCAGGGGACTCAAGTGTCCTATTTATAGGCCCCATGACCTGAGCGCTGCCGCCTCAAGCGTGGAAGCACGAGCGCATTTAAAGCATTTATTGCGCCTTGAGAAAAGGGACGGTTTCCCTTGGAACCATGCAAAGGAAGAAACGTCTCCCTCATAAAGGCACTCATGGCGCCTTGAAGAAAGGGAATATCCTCCCTTGGAAACGCGCGAGGAAAGAATATCTCCCTCGATCAGTGCGAGAGAAGAAGTAATCCTTCTCGTAACTGGCCCACGGCAGTTGGCCTTAGGAAAGCAACAGATGTTCCAGAGCGAACCTACCTAGTCGCGAAGCTACCCAGACGCGAATCTACATGATTCCTCGGCGAATCAACATCCTAAAGCAGGATTCAAAGCGAAGCTGAACTCAACCATCATGGCGACGTTTATACTCCACACACCACCAATTAAAGCAGTTCAAAGTATTTCAAAGTCTGAGCCATCGCAGACTTTTGAAAACTTTGAAGGGGGTCTTATTGATACTTAAAAAAGATAAGATTCTTATTAGTCCGAACAATGTCTAAACTTGTTGACATTTACAAAAGACAAGTGACAGACGAGTTGAAGACCAGTTTTCACCCATCTCCGAGGGACAGGGAAGCAACTTGAACTCCACTGATCTAGCAAGCAGACAGTGAACCCAGATTGTTTCTGAATAGACCTCAGTAGGTCTAAGATGCTAGCACTTAGCATCACATGAGCCCAAAGGATAGCCTCGCCTGAGAGGCTAAGATCATCCAACTTCGCCTTGAAGCCATTCAAAGCTCCGCCAGGAAGCTAACTTATAGCTTCGCCTGAACTGCTGAAGCGCAACTCCGCAGAGAGTTAACTTCGCTTGAAGCCATACACAACCGCGCAAAAGGGTATACGGTAGCTTCGCCACAACGATACCTAGCTCCGCCAAAGAGCTTTCTTCTGACTTCGCCAGATACTGCCTCCAGCTCTGCTGAGAGTTCAAAGCGGGCAACGCCGCTGCTGGTCTGCCATGGTCAACCTTTGACCAATCAAATCTCCAGATGAGATCAGATCTAATCAGGATCAAGATCAAATCCAATTAAGATCAAATCGGAGATCAAATTCGGCAGTTGATTGTCACAATCTCTTGACTCTCTTAAAACGAGTAAGAGGATCAGGAGAGATCTTTCAATTATATGGAAAGAATCAAAACGGATCAGAAGGATCAACCGACCTGCCATTTCTAGCTTCGCAGAAGCTGATCCTAGCCTCGCAGCAAGGCTACTCTCCAGATTTAAACAGATCCGATTCAATCTATTTCCATATCTTCAGGGACGGTTATATCCTTTGCTCTCCCTATAAATAGCCCATCAGGGTAAAGGGAAGAGAGCCTTTCTGAGACGACACGCACAAGAGGACTCCACAGCAGAGGCTTCTTCACGACGCACCGTGCGCTCTTGAATTCAAGACTTAATAGAGAATTGCTTCTCTATTCAGGGTATTGATACCCTAATATCTTCTTCTCAAGGAATCTCCGGAACCAGGCGAGAAAGAATTCCTAATTGAAGGCAGCTTTGAAAAGTAGCAAGGTTTCTACCAACCTCTATTCTCTGATTCTCGGAACCAGGCGAGAAGGGAATCTCATCGCTCGCATCGTCAAAGGGACAAAGTGGTCGCGCGCTGACCAACTCCTATCGGCACACTTCTCCAGAATCTCTGAGGAGATCTACTTGTAATCTTTTTAAGAATACTTGTAATTTAGCTCCTCAAACTCTTTTTATTGTAAGTTTTTCCCCTTTGCAAATTAATGGAAAATATTTTCTACATTTCAAAAATTTTATTCTGAGATTAAAACTTAATTTAACACGTCTGTGAAAATCTTAAGATCTGATAATACTAAGTATTTTAGTTCATTTTTCACAAATTTGAGAATTACATTATTCATCAATCCTCATGTGCATATACTCCTTAACAAAATGATGTCTATGAATATAAAAATTATTAATTGTTCGAACATTACTTATTCATAGGAAAGTTCCTAAATATTTTCGAGTAATGCAGTTCTTACAGCATGTTATTTAATTAATTGGATTCATTCTTCTGTTTTACAAAATCAAATCCCATATTTGGTATTATGTCCCTAAAATAATTTGTTTTCCATGCCACTAAAGATTTTTGATTGTATGTGTTTTTTTTTCTAAACAATGATCCTCATAAAACAAAACTGAATTCTCGTGCCCTCAAATGTATTTTTCTTAGATATTCTTGGACACAAAAGGTATCGGTGTTATTGTCCTTCACTAGATCTTTTTTTGTCTTAGCTGATGTCACATTTTTTAGTCTAAAATCGGGTTTAATAGTGATTCCCTTAGAGCCTGAGGATAACAAATATGTTTTTCCTTATTCAGGATCCTTGTTGTGCATACTCTATCATCTTTTAATATATACATTGTCACATGTACATAGAAAATCAATACCTCATAACTAGTTTGGATAACTAACCAGAGTCCTCACAAGACATACTTGTAATACACCAGTGCCAACATCTTCTGCAATTCTAAATTTCGGATCATAACTGGTGAGAATGTTTTACATTACCCTTTAGTGATGCTACTATTGATTCTGACACTATCACTGGTGATGATCTTCTCATTGCATTGCTCTTTGCAAGGATAAATAAACTTGCATATCTCAACTTATTTCTCGCTTATATCTTATTCACACTTGTCTTTCTCCTTTCATATCTTTATTTCTTCTATGGACTCATAACTCTATTTTAAAGTCTGTGCCAGAAGCCTGGTCTATCTCAGGATGAAAGGATGCTATGAAGAAAGAAATGCTAGCTCTAGAAGAGAATGACACATGAGATCTTATTGTTCTTCCTGTGAAGCAATCCCGATGGTCATTGGCTTGTTTGAAGGCTTGTTTGGTTGCCAAAAGATATTCTTAACTGCATAGAAAAATTATCAGGACACCTTCTCACCAGTTGCAAAGATGATGTCAATGCGAATTCTTATTTTTTTGAAACTGTCACTAATCAGTGGCCCCTCCATCAATTAGATGTTAAGAATGTTTTTTAATGATATTCTTGATGAGAAGGTTTATATAAAAAAACTATCAGGTTTTGTTGCTCAGGAGGAGTCAGGAAGCTGTGCGAGTGAAAGACTTTTTATAGATTGAAACAGTCACCAAGAGCTTGGTTTGGACGTTTTATCTCTGTTGTTTTGGAGTTTTGGTCTTTGTCGTTCTCAGAAGGATCACTTTGTCTTTTGGCGACAACATGAAGGGAAAAGATTACTCGTTGTAGTGTAAGTGGATGATATTATTATCACTGGTGATCTTTGCGGTACTTTTTAGGTATTGAAGTAGCTAGATCCAGGAAGGAATTAATCTTTCACAGAGAAAGTGTGCTAGATATGCTCTCTGAGGGCATATATGTTTGGGTGCAGAGTTGCTGATGCACCCATAAAA
>JAVJIF010031450.1:0-73293 GCA_038442645.1 Agave tequilana
CATGCCCGGGATAACGGTCCATGATTGTTCCGTTGCTTGTAAACGGAAGCCAGCCGCTAGGCTAAACAGTAGAGTCTTATTTGTATGCTCTTGTCATGACTTGATTCCTGAATGGAGTCAAGCTCTCCCCTCGGTCCCCTGTGTACCGCAGGTTAGACCGGAACATGAGTTGCACAACATTTCCTAAAACCACTGTAAACACGAACCAATCGATATCCGCATGGTCTCCCCCGGACCCAATAAGTTGATCTATTTTATACAAAAGTCAAGTCTATCATGCTTGGTATAAGTGATAGCATGATAAGGTGGAGATATACAATTTAATTAACAGTCCTACATGAAAATACATGGTAACATGTCATGAAGTATATGTCATGAGATCCTGCAAGTACATGTCATGTGGTATCAATTATGAAGCATAAACAATACTAGCATATCATACATGTATCATGTTTAGACCAAATCAGAAAAGAAAACAACTGAGTTAACCACCAGAATTAGTCGACTAGGTGAAAGATTAGTCGACTAATAAAGGTCATCAGTCGACTACTATCTGCAGGAGTCGACTAAAGTGATTTCCAGAGAGTTTGTTAGTCGACTGGGGTTGGAAGGGTATTCGACTTGGTGAACTATAAGTCGACTAACAAATGTGCAAGTCGACCAAATCTGTGATATAGAATTAGTTGGATTAAATTTCCGGGACATGTTAGTCGACTAGGGTACTATGTATAGTCGACTAAGGTCTCTGGTCGACTAATATTTGGGATAAGTCGACTAGAGCCGAGAGTTGGTGTGTTTCTGGTCCAAGGAAAATTAGTCGACTAGGGGTCAAATGTAGTCGACTAGGGTGGTCTAGTCGACTGGTAAAATGGCTTAGTCGACTAAAACTGTGAAAATCAGAAAAGCTACGTTTCAACTGAAGCGTGTTAGTCGACTAGGTCCTAGGTCAAGTCGACTAATACTGGGAAAAACAGAAAACAGAATAGAAATTCTGATGGTTGTTTGATTGGTTAAAAATACGATTTTTATGGCATAAATGTACATGAATGATCATCACAAGTAACAAGGAAGTTGTCTAGTCTTGGTGAGTAAATATACTCACTTCGAATGGTTATGTGATAGTTCTACGAGTTCCAAGGATCGTTGTCGACGATGTCACCACTAGGTCTTTTGGCGATAACTCCGACAAAGTGAGACGCGATCCAAATCCAAGAGTGTGGTAGCGTGAGAGAGATGGTGAAGGCTTTGAGGTGGTTGGGAGTTAGGATTGAGATGGAGAAGTGAAAAAAGAAAAGAATTGTAAGGGAAGTTTATATAGGATTTGATTTTTGTAAAGGAGGTGTAAATAATAAATTGAGAGGGGTTTTGTGCAAATAGGGGTGATGGGTGTCTCCCTTGGCCAATGGTGGCCGCCATGGAGATGAGAGTTAATGAGGCATTAATGGGGAAGGGTGTGGAATTTAGGATATTTTGAAAGAAGATATTTTTGGGAAGTTGGTGGAAGGAGGAGGGGAAAAGAAAAGGAAAGGAAAAGAATTTGTAAAAGAAAAGAATTTGAAAAATGAAAATATTGAAAACACTGATTCCAGGGTTTAAATCAAAGTACGAAAACATTTCGGAAAATACCGGAATCGTCCGAAATTCAAGTATCTCGAACGATCATAATTTTTAAAACCAAATCATATAATACATGAAGACTAATAGTGAAATCCGTTTGAAGAAATATTTTATAGTTTTGGAACTAAAAATCCCGGAATCGGAAAAATACCGACTCCGTTGGAATTTTCATAAAATCATAAAATTCTCAGAAAAAGACTTGGATAAGAAATAGGATTCTAATCAATAAGTCTAAGGATCTTCTAGAATTCCTAACTGATTGGGAATTAAAAATCCAGGAATCGATCAGCGCTGGTCGACACCGGTTTTGAAGAAATTCATTTTAAATTTAGAAAATTCCAGAAAATCACATAAATCTAATATATTAGAAATGACATTTGAAATTGAAATTGGTCAAATACGGGGAGTAATCAAGAATACGATCGAAAATCAGAATACGCACTTAGTACGTATGACGGAAACGAGGTATTACAAATCAATTTCAACTTCAGCCGATTTCCTACTGAGTCCGGATGTCCTTAGGGCCAACGTCTATCAGATTTTTATTAAAAGCTTGGGATTGTGAGTGCTTGGATAGTGATTTTTAGGCTAAGGAAAGGGTGATAAAATCCCCACCTTATCTTGTTTATTGGGTGATGCCCTTAAAATCAATTTGGTGCAAGTGTACAATATATGCAAACAAGGTTCACTCAAAGCGATGTAATCAACCAAGAAGTGAGTCCTATTCGAAATGCAATGCGAACGTAACCTTGCTCCAGCACTCTTCAACAGTAAAGTAAATGAATTGAAAAGACACGTGCCTAAAAATGCAAATGTCTAATCATTTTTAACTTTACAACAAATATTTACTGTTGATTTTATTAGCAGGATCCTGGTGAAAGCATACAAGAATAAGATTTGCAGCAGCTGTATTTTTGCAAAGCAAGTAACCCTGCACAAAAATAGTGAGTAGTCAACTCCTCTTTGCCACGGATCCGCGACTTTGGCTGAGAAACGTGGCAAATCACAGGGCACTGGTCTCTGCTTTCTAGAGCAGAGGCCTAAGGCCACTTATATTTACTGCAGTGCTTTGTTTCCTGTTTCTTCAACCTGTAACCTGCAACAGAGAAGAAAACTCGTTTAGTTCTTCAATTAAATGAAAACCGTTGCTCTCCCCGGCAACGGCGCCAAAAATTTGATAGGAAGGTAGTAGAGTGTACTAAATTCAGAGAGAGAGGGTTTAGAAACAACCTTCTACGCTCGTGAGTGATGCTCAACAACTCCAAAATGTATGCACAATGTTTATTTACTCTTCCGAATCACCGTAGTAGCATAGGCTATTACGGGTCGATCCTTAGGGAGAGCTCGCGATGGAAAGCTTTAACGTTTAAGTGTTGAAGAGAGAAAATGAGAGTTCTTCTATGTTCAAAAGAATCAAAATGATATGGAAAAATAGAGGAAAACTTTGTGTGGGATTGGTTGCATGAAAATAAAAACGATGGAAAAGAAAGTGAAAGAACTTTGAGAACTAGACTAGCTTTAGAAAGAAACTTGAGAAGGAAAACTTTGAAAGCCTTTAGATGGAAGAAACCATGACTAGCTAACATTTCTATTTACTAACTTACTATCTTATTAGGGTGATGCATGCCTCATGTTTATTCATCGGCAAGGTTTGTCTTGCTTGTTGGTCAAATACTTTCCCACTTGGAAGATGAGTGTTCTTCTCGGTCTTGGCTTGTAGCCTCATTGATTCATCGGCTCCCGAGATAGATTTCAATGGTGGAATCAAGGAGTGCCACTCAAGGGAATGCTAAGGAGGAAGATACAAGATTCATTTAGTCATTCAAGGCCTACTACACGCTAGCATTGAAGTAAGAAATTGTACTACAACAATAGCAAAGTTAGGTGATCCATTTCCATGTTCCATCAAGGCACTTGTTCTAAAGACAAGGCTCTAAATGAGGCTCACATGAATCATATGGAATTACAACAAGCATTTGCCAAGAATGAAAGTAACTCATCTTCATTGGGGATGAAAGAGACTCAAAATTATAAGATTAAAAGTTAGCAACACCCAAGAGTTAGAAGTTAGCAAAGTTAGTGGTTAGCTAGTCATGTTAGAAGGTTAGCTAGACATTGCAATGGAAAGTAAACAACATTCATGGTAGAATAAAAATGCAATGAAAGTAAGCTTGAAAAGTAAGTAAAGAAAGTAAAGCACTAGAAATTGCAAGATGAGAAGAAAGATGGATAAATCCTTACTTCAAGTTGTCACCACTTTGATTATAAGCTCTCACACTCTCTCTTTCTCTCTTTTGCAGAATTTCTAGGAGAAGAAGGAGATTACAAGAGCACGAAAAACTAGAGAAATCCCTACAACTCTCTCAAAAATTACAAGCTCTTCTCTCCAAGTCTCTCCTCTCTTTCTCGCAGAGGCCTGGGGGTCTATTTATAGGCTTCAGAGGAAGGGCCCTTCAAATCTTGACCGTGGATCAAATCGCTGGCTCAACGGCCAGATTCCTGCAACGGATCCGTGGCCAGAGCCGCGTTTCCGCGACAGAATCTTGGCCGTGCGCCAACGAATTCTGTTGCCGTTCTGTTACAGTCTGTTGTGCCACGTGGATCTTCTAGAAAGCTGAGTGTATGCGTGGATGACTCCAGATCTGGGCTAGACTTTTGGCTTTTCATTTGGCACTTTAATTAATCCCATTTATTCCTTGATAAATCCTTGATTATGGCCTTCCTCTCCATTAATTGTGGACCTGCAATTTAGAGAGAAAACATTAAAACCTCATTTTTATTTACATAAGTATGATATGGAAGTGGAAGATGATGCACAAATGAACTACAATCACACCCCACCAAGAGCTGTTATGTCTTCAAAGACATCCTTCAGGCTCTGATTGATGCCAGTATTTAAACTCCGTCCAGAGCAGAAGAAGGTGACAGCCAATATGACATCATTCCTCTAGTTTGAAGATACCTCCACACTCTCTGGAGTATCCCCATCCCAAAGGGGAACTAAGATAATCAATATAGACCCTCACCATCAGCAAGAGAAGGGTCTTGTACTTATCCCCACACCTCAGGGGGAAGTTATGTGGGTTCACCCGATCTTGTGGATGGCCAGCAATGGAACCACTATTACCAGCAGAAGGTCCAAAGGCAAGGCGAAGGCTTCGTCCTGCAATGTGGTGTTGCGTTTCTTCCCGAGAAGCGAAAACCGATATTCCTTCACTGACTGATTCAGAAGGGAAACATAGTTCTCGCCACGGAACCCAATCAACTTGTGGCGAAAACTCGTTCGGGGCCAGTCATATTTGAAAAGTATGACGAAATGGTAGCAACCCCCCAAACCCGCTACAGAGTCAGCCAAGCCCTCCCGAAATAACCCGTGGAGAGGTAGAAAGAGCTTCGGTTTTATAAAGCTCTCTCAAAGGACAACGCGGAAGGATCCACAACACCTTACCGCTTTGACGTCCTGACTCAACTGGCCAATATCCCCGGCCCGAATCACTCTTTATGAGCTCCTGAGGCTATCGAAGTCAACCAGAGAAGCTTTAAGAGAGGCTCTAGCTAATGCTGAGGTTTTCATAACCCAGGTACCTGGCTGGACCACAGGAGGAAGATTTAGAGGATTGCCTCCATGCCTCCCAAATGCTCCCTGCATCACCTTCACGGCAGATGATATGCGGTTAAGGGGAAACATGATCGACCCCTATACTTCACAGGTACATTGGATTATCTGAAGTAAGTCGTGTTCAGGTAGATCCAGGGTCCGCATTGAGCATTATGCCTCGTCGGGTCATGCAACATTTAGGGATTCCTACCCACCGATTGAGTGCCACCCAGACTACCATTTATGAGTTCAATGCCAATGGTACCAGCCTAATGGGGAAGATCAGCTCAAATGCCAAATTGGGACTTAAAGTCGGAAGTGACGTGCTACGTGATCGATGCCGACACCTCGTACAATTTGCTGCTTGGACGACCATGGATTCATCGTAATTCCATCGCTCCCTCAACTCTCCACAAGTTATGAAATATATCGACGGGAGTGAAAAGGTACGAACGTTGATTGCCGAAAGGCATCTGTTCAAGAGAGTCGAGAACTATTTCACAGACTCTCTCCTGTATCAGGACTCTGTGGAAACAAACGAGAACCCGCAACCAGAGGAGCCAGACTCTGGTAATGAAGCTGACACCGAGCCAGAAAAAGAAGAGTGCATGTGGGAACTAGATCCACTTGTAACGAGCTTAATAAGCTCGATGTCGATAACACCGCCAATGATGTAGGCGGATGGTATATTAATGAAGAGTTAGATTTGGCTTATTTTTCTGTGTTCGCTTCTGATTCAGTGCCGTCAGATACTAGTACTGAAGTGGATGATGACCCCTGGTCGGCAATGGATGCTTTAACATCATTGCATGTACCAGTGAAGTCATCCTTCAAAACGTACCAAGATGTCGGTGATGCGCAAGAATCAATATTCATGGTTCCAGCAAGACGAAAAGGCCAAAAGCTAATTCTTTTCGGATAATCAAATCTGAGCCAATGTCTCGTGAAGAATCAAAAAGCGAGAAGGAACCCCCTCAGTTCGCCCATTATGAGCCAAATGTACTCAGAATGATGGAAGCATGGAGTATGTGATCTGACAAACGCTCCTGGATTGAACTTCGACAAAGGAAGGAGAACACTACTCCGATCTTTCGTTCCGAAAGAGAAAGCCCTGATTATTATCATCGAACTCGAACTCGCAGGGGTTGGTTATGTGTCAACTCCGATCCCATCAGCTTCTGAGTCTGAAGAGTCATTATGCCATAATTACTCATCGGGCACGTCATCGTGGGAGTCAGATGTTAGTGTCGGCGACATCTTCAGAGAACTTTCAGTAAATATGATTTCAACAAGCCACCTGGAAGACAGAGATGAAGAGACGATCTAATCTGATACAGATCCTTGGATCAAGCACTTAAATATTCTTTGGGATACTCGCTTTGAACAGCGCGAGCCCGCCTCCGGAGGATAAAGTTGCCCAGATTAATCTGGAGATGAGGCAATCTTAAGCCCATCTTTATAAGCGAAGCCTATCACCCTCCGAGAAAGAAGATTTAATATCTCTTGTGCGAGAGTATATAGATGTTTTTGCTTGGAATTACGAGGACATGCTGGACTTGATCCCCGAATGGCCATGCATCGCCTCAACATTATTCAGATGTAAAGCCGGTTTAATAACAGCAGCGACGGTTTCGTCTAGAAATAATGGAGGCAATTCAGTCAGAGGTCAAAAACTTATAGACTCTAGCTTCATTAGGGAAGAACAACATCCTAATTGGGTAGCCAATATCGTCCCCTTGCCAAAAGAACGAAAAGATCCGGATCTGCATTGATTTTCGTGATCTAAACGAGGCCTGTCCTAAAGACGAATTCCTTCTCCCAATCACGGATGTCATGATTGACAATACTGTGGATTTGAGCGAATGTCCTTCATGATGGATAATCTCCTAGTGAGTTCGAGATGTCCCTAGGCCAACGTCTATCAGATTTTACTTAGGCTTAGGTTGTGCGTGCTTGAGATGGTTTGTGCTAAGGAAGGGTAATGACTTCCCTCCTTATCTTGACTTAGTTTGCCCTTAGAATTGATTTGTGCAAAGTGTGCAAGTATAGAAAAGTAGCATTCAAAAGCAAATATCACCCAGAATGTTTCCTAAACTATATGCTATGCATACATAACACTTGTCTCCAGCTATCTCCAACAGTAGTTGTAAAATAAAGTAATTGGACAAATGCCTAGATGCAAGTCTAAACGTTTTTAAGCAATTAACAATCACTCAAATTACTGTTGAATTAAAACAGGGATGGTGGATAGCGATATAGCAAGAATATAACGTACAAAACTTAATTTTTTTGCGAGCAATATTCCTGCAAAAAGAGTTTTAGTAGTCCAATGAAATTTTTAACTTTTGCAACGCAATTTCTTGAAATTCTGTTTCCTACTTTCGAGAGTAGGGGCACAGAATTTGCAAGTCTTCTCTTACAAAGCTTGAATGCTAGATCTGAATCTTGAAGTCCCTGAAAAAAGACACTAAACTTGTTAAAAAATAAACAAACCGTTCCCTCCCCGTTAACGACGCCAAAATTGTTGAGTAAAATCAAAGTGTTCAGAGATTTACCGTAAGCTTATGGCTAACGGGTCGTGTCTACGAGAAGGAATGCGATGAAAGCTTTTTCAATGTTTCATTTAATAACAAAGATTGTGCTCGTTTTTTTATTAAAAAGAGAATGGAAGAAGGGAGATGATTAAAAGAAAATTGCAAGTTTGGAGAAGGCTTTGGAGAAGGTGATTAACAGCTTGAAATTGTTTGGTTGATTTTAATATAAGAAGGAGAAGATCTGGGCTCACTAATTTTTAACTCAGCTATGTACTTATCTCAAGAAATTTGTTTGCATCACTTTATTATAAACCAAAAAACTTTAGTTTCTTTTAATGTCCAAGCAAAACAAATAAGATCGTTTCATTTATCTCTTAAGCCCTTTCATTACAATCATTAAGAAGTGATATTAAACCATCAAGCGCGAAGAAGAAAGTATGGAATAAAATAGTTCAAAGAGATTTGTGCTTTCAAAGTCCAAGTTTAAAATAAAGAAATCCTCATGTGCTTTCAAGAACGAAGTTTTAACTAAGGTACTTTATGATTCAAAAAGTGTTGCTTTTATGAAAATCAGTCAAGAGAGAGGTGATAGAAGAGGTCCATTAGTGAGCCCAGAAAACGAATTAGCTACTCATTATGAAATGAAAACAAATAAGAGAATGACAAGTAAACTTGAACATACCGAATTCGAGTTGAGTTGATCAAGCAAGTAGAAGCTCCGTTAATTTGTCACTTCAAAGACGAATTACACACTCAATCCACTCTTCTCTCTAGGTTTTTGTACTGAACTACAAATTATAAAACAAAAAATACAACTTCCATACTATCTAACAAAGAGCCTAAATCCTTAAAGAATAAACAAAATTCTAATCCTAGTCTTCGCTCGCTTCTTCTCTGTTGAAACTGGTATTTATAGGGAAAACCAGAGGGGGGAGATCGTAGAAAGATTGGGGGAGCAAACGCTCCCCCAACAACTTTACCGCGGCTAGGGCCGCGTTTTCGTGGCCCTGGTGTGGCCAGATGGCCACACCCAAGTGGTGGGTGCTCCTGGTTTGATGATTCTCCTATATCGTCTGCTGGTTTTTCTCATTTTTGCTCCAGGATTTGACGAAACAGCCTTTGATTGTTGGCTTCATCGCTTGATTTGGGAGATTCTTTTCAACCGGTTTTCAACCTCTCTGATATGCCAAGATTTTGCCCTGATTCCTTGATTTCGAATTATTCTGAATTAAATCAGAATTTGGTAGCTTTTGGGCTTGTTTCTCTTTCCTTTCTTTTAGCAATTGGGCCTACATTTAACAAAGAGAAGAAGACTTATTAATAGAATTTATTAGCTAAAAAATATGGTAAGGTGACAATGTATATGCAATATATGTGACTGATCACACCCCCACACTTATCTTTTGCTCGCCCTTGAGCAAATATCAAACTGATCTTAATCAATTATTAGACACTTTCGCAGGTCACTCGATTGCACTGAGCATGTGCAACAAGCCGTTAAACCTCTAGGTTACCCCTAGAGGACGAGTTTTGTCTCGTGAGGGTTTTCAGTAGATTGCACCCACAATTTCATAAAGAAAGAGAAAAAGTTAGTATTTTCGAAAAGCATTTTGAAAAGAAAAAATATTTGAAGTATATTTGTGAGAGTTTAAGTAATCTATAAGTTATAGGAATATTAAATTTTTCATTCCTAAGCTTAGTCTCCATTCAAAACATGTCATCAATCAAAGTAAGGAGTCAAATTATCTTTCTCATCTAGTCTATTACTTTACCCTGAGTCATATGCACTATCGTGACTGTGAAGTTTGACTGAGGGTTCTTTAACATTAACTCCTATGCCTTTTATATATTATTTTTAGTAGAATTTATTCCTCAATTTCATTAAGCTTTCTAATCTGCCCATGTAAACGAGCCTTTAGTCAGTGACACCCAAATCGACAGTTTTAGGGCACCAGGTGAGAAAACATCTCTAAGGACTTAAACACTCGAGCAGACAAGGCCACGAAACCAAGGTTTTATTTATAAAATGTACCCCTTTTAGGCGTGAATACTTATGCTTCATGAGGCACAAAATACCCAGCTTAATCAGAGGATTTATATATATAAATATTTTTTCAAACTTATCTAATTATCTTTTGATAAATACCAGGCTTGCTTAGGCCAAAGCACCTAGCTAATCAATAATTAGATTTATTTATTTATTTTTTTTCATATAGTTTTTTTTCTTTTTTATAGGAATAAGAGTCTTGTTTTTAAACCCTAAGTGTGTAAGTGTATAAAGTGTGCATATTTCATCAAGGTAAAGATCAAGACTAAATTACTTTCACAAATTTTCTTCCTAACCCTAAAAATCAAACAAGTCATCTTATTTTGACCAAGTGTAAGAAATCCTAATTATGATTTTTCTATTCCTTAAAATTGACTTAATTTCTTATAAAAATATATCAAAATATTTTTCTTACCTTTCAAAAAGTTTTTATATATATATATACAAATTTTTTTTTACAAATTTTTTTTTACATTTTTTTTGAAGTTATATTAGTCATGTTAGAACCTCCCCCACACTTATCTCATGCAATGTCCCCAATGTATGAAAGAAATGTATACATGCATGAAATGAAATGTAAAAGAGGTGCATATATTATACAGAAATATGTACAACATCAAGTTTCTCCCACACCTAGATCTTTTTCGGTCTTATCCCTCTAGCTCTCTTCCCGTCATTCTAATGGGTCCTCTTTATATGGCATAGTGGGAGGCCAATTTTTCTGTCATTTTAGCTCTCTTCCTCCCCAGTCTCAACTTCTTTAGGTTTTCCTTCCTCATATTTCTACATTCATTATTCAAAAATTGATCACCACAACACTTCTTAGTTGGAACTTCCTCACTATGAATGCCTAGGAATTCTAACTCAGTTCCTATATCTCCTCAAAACTTAGGTCAACATTTTCCCCTAGAGATGTGTAATTAACCAAAAGATCCCTAGTTGGTCATCCAAACACATGAGTTCTTCTTCGAAGAGGTTTTCAAAGGGTATGTCAATCGGAGGTTCTTGAATTATATTCTCATGCGATACATTATTGGTTGGCTCATCAAAGTGAAGATATTCAAATCAAATTTCCCCTTTTTAAGGGTACTCTAACATTAGGATTTCTGACAAATGCCTTCTCATCAAGATAATCGCATTCA
Organism: Agave tequilana; assembly: GCA_038442645.1. Taxonomy (NCBI): domain Eukaryota; kingdom Viridiplantae; phylum Streptophyta; class Magnoliopsida; order Asparagales; family Asparagaceae; genus Agave; species Agave tequilana. The sequence goes on from JAVJIF010031450.1 coordinate 10,939, forward strand.
TTCTTAAATAATTCATTAAGAAACAACGACTCATCTTCTATATCTTCACTCTCTTCATCACAATTAATTTCAACAAAGTTTACCTCAAATGTTTGATCTCTTATCTTACGAGGTTATTTTTCTAGGTTGAAGACATTGACTTCTCTAGTCATGTCCCCAAAAGTTAACCTCATGGACCCATTCCTACAATTGATGATGGCATTGGCAGTAGCAAGGAATGGTTGCCCTAGGATAACAGGAGTTTGAGTCCTATGATTGGAGTTAGACACAGGTTGTGTCTCTAGAACTATGAAATCAACAGGGTAAATAAACTTCCCAACCCGGATAAGGACATCATTAATCTCCCCTTTTGGAACTTTCACTGAACGGTCAGCCAGTTGGATAGTGACTCGAGTTGGACTAAGATCGCTCAACCCGAGTTGTTGATAAACTGAGAATGGAAGCAAGTTGATACTTGCCCCCAAGTCAAGAAGTGCACGACTAATCTCGGCTTGTCCTATTGTTCAGGCAATGGTTGGACTACCTGGATCTTTGTACTTAACAGGGATCGGACCCGATAGTAACTCACTAATGTTAGTGGCTAAGAAGACCTTTTTAGGTACATTAGTCTTTCTCTTCTTGGTGCATATATCCTTAAGAAACTTAGCATAAGATGGGACTTGTTAGATGGCATCAAGAAGTGGCACATTTATCTTCACTTGATTAAAGATCTCAATTATCTTATCCATGTATGAATTTTGCTTGTTGTTTTTCAGCCTATTAGGAAATGGTGCTATAGGCTGGTGCACATGACTGATTGACTTATCTTTTTCAGAATCATCAAATTTACGAGGAGTGGGATTAGATGAGGTGGATGCTGAAGTGTGATTGTGCTGACTAGGATTAGGTGGTGTTGACACTTGGTTATCAACTTTCTTTCCCGACCTCAATGTATGAACATCATTACATTGATTCAGTGATTGATCCTCAACCAAATGAGCTTGTTGTGAATTCTTGAGATTCATAATTGGTTGACTGGGCAAGGTACCCTTTTGCCTCTCATGTTGTGGGTTGGCTAACTGGCTCATTTGACTCTCTAGCCTCTGTATTGTTTGCATGAGGGAATCTTGGTTCTTCATGTACCTTTTCATATTTCTCTCATAATCAGTCATTCTCCTTTCGAGTTGAGGATTCTGGAAGGAAGATGGTGGAGCTTGGTTAGGAAAATTTTGTTGATAATTTGAAAATTGTTTGGAGAATTGTGAGGGTGATTGGAAAAGTTGGGTTGATGATTGGAAGAATTATTGGAATGATGGAAGTGGTTTGCATGGTTTGACCGTGGGTGGTCATTATTTTGTTGGCTCCATGAGAAATTTGGGTGATTTCTCCAGCCAGGATTGTACGTTGGAGCGTAAGGATCATTGTTCAACCTTGAAAAGGCCGCATTAATCGGTTCAGAAAAGTGTTGGCGAGCTTGAAATACAGGACACTCCTCAAACACATGATTCATGGCCTGACAGTAAGTACAACCCGGAGTTGAAAATTGGTTCGGGCTGACTTGATCGACTGGACTTGGTTCCTTAGTTTCTAAAACTTCCAGTCTTCTCGCTAGGTTAGCTAACTTAGCCTCGTTAGCTATGGATGATTCAATCGAATGGAGACCTCCTTTTGAAGAGATAGAGTTTGGATTTCTAGAGCTTTCACTAGAAGGTTCCCATTGGATGGTCTTTTCGGCTAGATCTCATATAAATCTCATCCTTCATGCTCATCCTTCTGCAAGAATCCCCCTTGGCACATGCTTTCTAAGAGGGTCTTGGTCGAGTAGTCTAAACTATCATAAAAAATTTGGCATTGTCACCATTTCTCTATTCCATGATGAGGACATTGGACAAGGAGGTCTTTGAAGCGTTCAAAGTACCTCCAAAACGGTTCACTAGGTTCTTAGTTGAACTACATGATGTTTTTCCTAACGAGAGCGGTCTTGTGGATTGGATAGAATTTCTTCAAGAAGACCTTGATGAAACCACCCCAGGATGTGATAGAGCCGGCCGCTAAGCTGTAGGCCATTTCTTGGCTAAGTCCTTAAGAGCAAATGGGACAAATCTCAACCTAATAGCATCATCTGCAAGGTGTGGAATTTTCATCATTAAGCATACTTCCTCAAATTCTCTTATGAAGAAAATAAGTATCTTCGGACTCTAAGCCATGGAACTTAGGGAGTGTATTGATGAACTGTGGCTTAAGCTCAAAGTTGTGTTCACCAACCGATGGAAGTTGGATGCAGGATGAAAGTGATGTTCTAATGGGATAGAACCTATCCTGCAAAGATGTCGGTTGATCCATAACCGAATCTGGTCTTGGTTTGAACTTGGGTGGTGATGTATTTCTAGTTAACCTAGATGAATTAGGGTCTCTTGACCACACTTGCATATACAAACACAATCACAAACAAGTTCACCAATAGTCAAGAAGAGAAAACAACCAAGCCTAGTCTAAGGTAACTTTGACCTAGACAACTCCTAACTGGTTGATTGTCCACAGGAGGTATAATGTAGACTTTGACCACAGGCTAATCAGCCAGGTCAGGGCGAGATTGGTGGGAGTTATCCGTCAAAGACGTTCCTTAATTAACCACCAACCTACGGGATTTCGTCCCTTAATCCCCTTCCTAGACACTGATTTGGCAGGAGTCAAATTCCAACACCTTCCCCTTAGGATAATCTCCTAGTGAGTTCGAGATGTCCCTACAGCCAACGTCTATCAGATTTTACTTAGGTTTAGGTTGTGCGTGCTTGGAGATGGTTTGTGAGCTAAGAAAGGGTAATGACTTCCCTACCTTATCTTGACTTAGGTTTTGCCCTTAGAATTGATTTGTGCAAAGTGTGCAAGATATAGAAAAGTAGCATTCAAAAGCAAATATCACCCAAGAATGTTTCCTAAACTATATGCTATGCATACATACCTTGTCTCCAGCTATCTCCAACAGTAGTTGTAAATAAACGTAATTAGACAAATGTCTAGAATGCAAGTCTAAATATTTTTTAAGCAATTAACAATCACTCAAATTATTGTTGAATTAAAACAGGGATGGTGGATAGAAGATATAGTAAGAATATAATGTACAAAAAACTTAATTTTTTTGCGAGCAATATGTCCTGCAAAAAAGAGTTTTTAGTCCAATGAAAATTTTAACTTTTGCAACGCAATTTCTTGAAATTCTGTTTCCTACTTTCGAGAGTAGGGGCACAGAATTTGCAAGTCTTCTCTTGCAAAACTTGAATGCTAGATCTGAATCTTGAAGTCCCTGAAAAAAAACACCAAACTTGTTTAAAAAATAAATACACCGTTCCTCCCCGTTAACGGCGCCAAAAATTGATTGAGTAAAATCAAAGAGTTAAGAGATTTACCGTATAGCTTGTGGCTAACGAGTCGTGTCCACGAGGAGGAATGCGATGAAAGCTTTTCGATGTTTCGTTTAATAACAAGAATTGTGCTCGTTTTTTAATTGAAAAGAGAATGGAAGAAGGAGATGATTTAAAAGAGAAATTGCAAGTTTGGAGAAGGCTTTGGAGAAGGTGATTTAACAAGCTTGAAAATTGTTTGGTTGATTTTAATATAAGAAGGAGAAGATCTGGGCTCACTAATTTTTAACTCAGCTATGTACTTATCTCAAGGAAATTTGGGTTGCATCACTTTTATTATAAACCAAAAACCATTAGTTTCTTTTAATGTCTAAGCAAAACAAATAAGATCGTTTCATTAAATCTTAAGCCCTTTCATTACAAATCATTAAGAAGTGAATATTAAACCATCAAGCGCGAAGAAGTAAGTATGGAATAAAAACAGTTCAAAGAGATTTGTGCTTTCAAAGTCCAAGTTTAAAATAAAGAAATCATCATGTGCTTTCAAGAACAAAGTTTTAACTAACCTTTATGATTCAAAAAGTATTGCTTTTATGAAAATCAGTCAAGAGAGAGGTGATAGAAGAGGTCCATTAGTGAGCCCAGAAAACGAATTAGCTACTCATTATGAAATGAAGACAAACAAGAGAATGACAAATAAACTTGAACATACCGAATTCGAGTTGAGTTGATCAAGCAGTAGAAGCTCCTTTAATTGTCACTTCAAAAACGAATTACACACTCAATTCCACTCTTCTCTCTGGTGTTTGTACTGAACTACAAATTATAAAACAAAAATACAACTTCTATACTATCTAACAAAGAGCCTAAATCCTTAAAGAATAAACAAAAATTCTAATCCTAGTCTTCGCTCCCTTCTTCTCTGTTGAAACTAGTATTTATAGGGAAAAACCCGAGGGGGGAGATCGTAGAAGGTTGGGGGAGCAAACGCTCCCCCAACAACTTTACAAAGCCATGAAACGCGGCTAGGGCCGCGTTTCCGCAGCCCTGGTGTGGCCAGATGGCCACACCCAAGTGGTGGGTGCTCCTGGTTTGATGATTCTCCCATATCTTCTACTGGTTTTCTCGTTTTTGCTCCAGGATTTGACGAAACAGCCTTTGATTGTTGGCTTCAACCAATTGATTTGGGAGGATTCTTTTCAACTGGTTTTCAACCTCTCTGATATGCCAAGATTTTGCCCTGATTCCTTGATTTCGAATTTATTCTGAATTAAATCAGAATTTGGTGGGCTTTTGGGCTTGTTTCTCTTTCTTTCTTTTAGCAATTGGGCCTACATTTAACATAGAAGAAGAAGACTTATTATAGGATTTATTAGCTAAAAAGTATGGTAAGGTGACAATGTATATGCAATATATGTGACTGATCACGACAACTGGTTCCTACCCAGAGAGAATTCTCTAAAAGTTGAACTTTATACATCAAGGACGCGGCCAGTAAAAGCACTTAAGGCGATACTTTTGATCTTGAAATCACTTGACAGTGATAATCTTTAGAAAAGATTAAAGAAAAGCATTGAAGCTTTGAGTTCTTGCTGTTCATTGGAACATATCCCCTTAAAGGGAAAGACAAATCAAGACGAAGACCCTCAGAGCGCATGCTCTCAAAGGAAACAGTCTAGATAATGGGCTGTTAAGGGAATGAGGCCTATTTATTGGCATCCATAAGGCTTACACTTAATGGCATAAAAATCAAAGTCATCAGCCTTAATTCCTGCACGAACATCAAAATCCAATGAGGAGCTGACCGTGGATTGCCACTTCGAGAAATATCAAAAACTCAAGTCCTCAATCGTCAACGCCGACTTGGCATTTAAAGATCCAATAAGATCTTTAAGACGGTTGCATGTGACGCTCAGGAGGCTGCGTCAGGTGCAGACTTAGAGGTCACGCCGACAAGTCTGCGTCCTTTCATAAACCCGAGGGCTGTGTTCCTTTCATTCCTATTGAAGAAGCCACGACCGCGTCTCCTGAAGTGGTTCAGAGCTGCGTCTCCTCAGCAAGATGGAACCACCCTCCATTACTATTTAGACTCGTACTGCAAAGTTGCGCCTCCCAAGGGACCTGAGTTGCATCTCTATTGAGTCAGAGCCGCGTCCCCATCAACCAGCTGAGCCCCGCGCATTAGTCCTGAGGAGCCCAAAATCACGTCTCCACTGCGTCCTGAAGTCCACATCCTGATAGAATCAAGGGCTACGTCTATGGACCTGCGTCCTTTCATAAGCATGAAGGCCACGTCCCCCTTAAAAAAAACGCAAATTTGCATCTGAGAATCGCGCCTTTTATTTTTAAGCCAGGGCCGTATCCCTAACAAAAAGGAAGGTTCGCACGTCTTCCTTGATGAACCTGAACTGCGTCTCCATTAATGAGTCAGAGTCGCGTCTCCCAAAACCGCATCTCCATTGCAGATGAGAGCCGCGTCTTGCTCAAGAATTCAGTACAGTCTGAGTTTATTATTCATGGCTGCACCCTATCAAAACAACTAAAGACTGCGTTTCCACAACAGTCAAGGAGTACGACTATGAAAGCTGAGTTCATCCAGACATCAAAGAGTCCGAAAAGATAAAAGCGAGATAAAAAATTGGACAATTTTTATTATTTGACTTGAAAATAATAATAAAAAGTAATACAAACACTCTTATTTTAACAAAAGAGTGTTACAAAAAGGAGAAGAAGGCTAATAATCCTGATTCCCCAAAGAACGGATTTGTTCCCGAAGGCGATGCATCTCGAGCTGATGCGCCCTTTTAGCTTCTATCAGGGCTTGGACTCGTAACTCTTCCTCAGACAAAAATCTCTTCGTAGCCAGTTGTGCCTGAAGAGACTCCAACTTGGAGGAATGAGCAGTAAAGTTTTCTTGAACCTATGTCCTGACAGTTTTTCAGCTCTTCCAGCCTTTTTCTAGCAGCAACAAGTTCTGCTCATTGGCCTCAATCAAGGCTTGCGCCCTGGCAATAATAATCCGAGCAGTGGTGATAACTTTCTCTGCACTCTAGATGAAGATTTCAGATTCCTTTGAATCGCCAATCAGTCTTTGGTGGTCAGCTTGGAAGCGCTGAAGATGCGGGCTTCTTCAGCCATTTGCTCCTCTATCTCTTTTCGCTCATGTTCTTGAGCGGCAAGAAGCTTACTCAGTACCGACCGAGCCTCATCCATTAAGCCAGCATTCTCCAGGGTCTTGAGCTCTTTCAGATGGCTCCTTAGCTGTTCAACCAGCGTCAGACATGCCCTAGCTTACGAAGGACTTTCAGTGTGACCGATGTTCTTGATCTGATTTTCGAGAAGTATCCAGGCAAATTCAAAAGACTGCCCCAGAAAAGATCAAATCAATACAGGACCTCATGGAGGCAAAAATTGTAGCACAATTTGACGTGCTAGCTCTTCTATAATGTCGTTAGCTGGAGATAACCCTGCTGATGTACTGCCAGACCCCCTTTCCATGACAGGACGAGAGACGTGAACCAGTTCCACTCGCGCAGGAGTGAGGCCGACAATAGGTTCGTCAGACACTGAGGTAGTCACCAATACCTCCGGGACAGTTACTGTTGTGACAGCTTTCACTGCAACAGAAGCAACAGCAAACTCTACGGCACTGGGTTCCCCGGCCGAAGTTTGAGCTGTGCTATCTTCTGCGTCGATCCTTACCACAGGATCCTCTACTTGAGCTACCCCAGTGCTCTCTACAAACCACAACGTTAAATGTTAGTGGTAATAACAAGAGTATCCAATACGTCAATATTCTCTTACCAAGTTGAGATTTGAAGATGGCCAATCCCTAGATAAGCCACTAGGGGATGAGGGTTCCTCGACCTCGGTGGTTGCACCCTCAAGAGGCACCTCGGTAGTGGGAGCCTCAAGGCTCCTGCTGGGCTAGCTCTTGGATCATCTCCTCAATATGAGAAGAAGTTGTGGCTTCACTACCGACAGCCAACTCTGTAGAAGAAAGTCAAAAGAAAAAGTTAGAACTCATCCTAACTTGATGGGGAACCAGTTCACGAAGACAAAGAAAATACCTTCAGTAACAGCAATCCTTGCTATCCGTGAAACCATCATAGGGACACATCCCTGTATCTCTTCCTCCGAGATATGCGAGATTTGCTCGTATCAGGAAGAGCAGGTTCATCGCCAAAATCGATTTCTTCGCCAGAATAATATCCATGTTCTTCGGACGATAAAGACGATAGCTCAACACATGAGGTCTCCGCAATCGAGACCTTACCACTAAATATCCCAGTAGTAGGACTGGGATCAATATCTACGAGATGGGTATCAATACACTGGGAGACCCAGGCTGCCGCACCTCCACCCTTCTCCCATGAGCTGAAGAAGGTTCAGGTTAGGCCGAGATTCCCGGAATCTCAACGCCATCACTCCTTACCAAGTCAACTTCAGGTCGCTCGACCTCCTCGGCCATGACGGGTTCGTCGCGAATTCTCCCTCCTCTAGGATCACGGGACCCCTGCTGCACAGAATATGGGAGCGAAGAACGGGGACTTCCTCCTCCTCTTCTTCTTCCTCCCCCTGCTCTTCAATACCAAGAGGAACTACTTTGGGCATCGAAGTTTCAGCCTCCGATTCCCTCCTAGCCTTCTTTGGGATAGGCTCACCCTTGAAAGTAGAGCCACGAGAACGTTTAGATATAGCCTGCCGACTCTTTTTAACAGGATGCCCCTTAGGTGCTACTGACCTTGGTCCTATCCTTGCTTCCCCTCTAGTTTCCTTCTCGGCTGCCTGATACTCGTCCATACCTCGCATACGTTTGTTGGACTCTAAATTGGTCTCGTAAGTGCCTTGATGCTCTTAATACAAGAGGTATTTATCCCAAAACCAGGCATCCTGAAAAGTCACCTAGAGGGGGGGGGTGAATAGGTGACAATGCTAATCTAGTGAACTAAATGCGGAATTTAAAAACTAATTGCAATTACTATAATGATGCACACACAAGCAAGTACAAGATATAACAATTTGCACAAAGTAAAGAGAGAGAGCAAGAGTCAATGGATCAAGCGCAAATAAAGAGATATGTACCGAGGTTCGAGCACCCAGCTCTACATCCCGCCTTCAACACACGAAGGATTTTCAATCCACTAGCTTGTCCACAAAGGACTCCCACAAAGGGAACCTCCACCGAGGATTTGGGCAATCACAATTACAAGGAGTTCCCAACTCCCCTCCTTACAAACATAACCTCCTCCTTGAGGCACTTCTTCAATCCAACAAACAATCACCTCACAACTTGAGGGATTAGCACCAAGCTTACACAAAACACCTCACAACCCAAGTTGCACAACCTCCTCAACACAATGAGGGAAATGGCACAAAGCAAGAATTGGGTTTACAACTTAGTGGTTTCAAACAACAACCACAAAACAATCTCTTTTTCCCACACAAAATCCTATAGAGAAGATAGTAGATTTTAGCTCAAGTGTGGAGAAAACCAAGGGATTTGAAACCAGCAACTCAAAGAAAATCTTTGAGAAATAAATGAAACCAAGATAGAGAAGTTCAATTCAAAAGCTTTTCCCAAAACCCTTTTCTTTGATTTTTTTCAAACCCTAACAAAAACACCAAAAAGATTGTTCAATTTGAATCCAAAAACCTCTTTTGATTGCAGCAAAAACACCAGAGAGTATGGAAAAATTCGCACAAAAAATCTCAGAGAAAAAACTCTTGCAAATGGGGTATTTATAGACAAATCTGGAAAATAGCCGTTGGCAGCAGAACTGCCAGAAATACCCTGCCGGTCGACCGGCGGTCGACCGCGCAACGGTCAAATTCTGACCGTTGACAGCTAACGGTCGACCGCCCCGGTCGACCCAAACAAACAGAGAGCAACTGCTCTCAGTCGGTCGACCGGAGCGGTTGACCGGCTATAGGTGTAGCCAGCGTGCACGTTTCTGTGCACGTCGGTCGACCCATACGGTCGACCGGCTACATGGTGCGGTCGACCGTACTAGTCGACCGACCAGCCTGGCAGACACAAAAACAGGTCAGAAATCAGGGGAAATAAATATCCAATAAATTCTTATAAACTACTAAAAATCTCCAAAAATAGTTTTGTCAAATTGCATTGATATATAACATGTGATAAAAGTTTTGACTCAAATATCAAGCAATTAAAACTATTTTTATGTCTTTTCATTTTTACCAAAAACCAAACCTTGTATTTTCTAAAACTTGGATTCTTGAATAGAAAATACATTTTGTCTAAAACTCATCCAATTACAAAAATATGATATTTAAACATTTTGAAACATGATGCATATGGATAGAAATCCAATATACATGAAACATATACATATCATAGTTTTTGTCATTAATTCCAAAATATGTTTTGACAAAAATACCAAAACATAATACACATGAAATAGGTAAGTCAAAACTAAGTTTGTCTAGGAAATTAAGCATGCATGTATATAGAATAAATCTAATATACATTAAACCATGTAAACTTGTTTTGATCTATCTATTCATGAAAACCAAGATCGGTTAAACCTAAAACCGAAAACCAATATTCAAAACATGAAACGTGTGTGTTGTGAACTTGAGCTTATCATACTATTCTAATCTTTACAATTAGGATCTAAACACAAAACTAAATTAGGATACCTAAGTCTTCTTGTAGAGCGCAATCTCCAAGCCGACTCGATCCAAAACTCTTTGATCCACCGAGCAAGTGCTATATATGATCTTTGACGCTCGGGCTCTTGAATCAACATGTGGGTAGCTTCCAAATCATCTTGTAGAAGCTAATCACCTACTAATAACTTGATTAATGATCTGAAACTAAAATCACAAGATTATTAATACACATAACTACATGAGTTAATCATCATCAAAACTAGAGTGGAAGGCCTTTGGGCCAACAATCTCCCCCTTTTTGATGATGACAAAACTCATGGAGTTATATATGCATGGATTAAAGTTAAGCTTCAAAGAAGCTCCCCCTTAACTCATGCATAGGATAAACAACTAATAAATGGCTCTAGATATCAATGAAATTATAAAGCAAATAAACATGTTCTAGATACCAATTAGCAAAAACAAATAAACATGCTCTTGATACCAATTATTAGCAAAACAAATAAACATGCTCTTGATACCAATGAAAATCTTAAAAAAAATAAACATGCTCTTGATACCAATTAAACTAAACATAACATGCTCTAGATGCCAATTAAACACAATATATGCAAAACAAAACAAAACAAAAACAAATAAACATGCTCTTGATACCAATGAAAATCTTAAAAAAAATAAACATGCTCTTGATACCAAAACTAAGCAAACTAAACATGTTCTTTAAATAATGTTTTGGATACCAATTGAACTTAATAAAAACATTAAAGACATGAAACATGCATATAAACTCAAATTCTTCTCCCCCTTTTTGTCAATCATCAACAAAGGGGTTTAAAAAAACAAAACTAATGAAAACATATACCAATTAAAAGAAAATGTGTCAATTGAAGTGCATATTGATACCAATTAAAAAATGAAACTATATCAATTGAAGAACAAAAATCTAGAAACCAATTGATAAGTAAACAAACAACATACCAATTGAAAATAAACATAGATCTTTAATACCAAAGTATTAACATATAAACACATATGATTTTGATACCAATTGCAACTATTGCCAATTGAAATATTTTCTATCATAAAGCAAGGGAGTGGAATACTAAAAATCGATTGAAAGAAGAAATACAAGATTTTCTCCCCCTTTATGAAATACCAATAAAAACTATGATAAGGCTTGAAATAAGATACCAATTGAAAACTAAATCAATTGAAACAAGGTTGAAGCTCAAGCTTATCATCATAAACAAGATTTGTGCTTAAAGATATAGGGATATAGTAAGCACAACTAAAATATATATATATGAATAAAAAGATAGATACCAATTAAAATTGATATTCTTTGAAATGTAAGCATACATACACAAAAATATGTGAGTATACAAGAAATGTCAAGATTGATACCAATTGAAAGAATTCAATGATACCAATAGACAACAATAAGATCAAGTGTATATCTCATAATCCTATACCTCCCAATCAAGGTTCAAGTTTCAAATGGTTTTCATTTTAAAGTAAACATGAACATGATCTCCCATCCAACCACCCTTAGATGGTAGGGGTTTTCAAAAATAGATTTGCAAATATAGTATGTTTGAAAATCTCTACCAAGGAAGAATATCACAACTAGTTATATGAATCAACTAGTACGAGATCCTTCAAACAATGGACAAAACCAAAAGATATTTCATGAAACATGAAAATCACATGATCACTAAACACTCAAAAACCATATAGCACAATTTATACTCATGAAAGCTAAGTCATGAGAAAACATTAAATAAGGTGAGTGTACAAGTGTTGTGAGAAACATATCACCATGAAAATGGACAATCAAGCTCAATGTTAAAAACATAAAATTCATGTGAAATCACCAATTGAAGTCATCTTTAAAAACATGAAATTCATCATAAATGTGAAATCACTTAGCAAACATGAAATTCATCCAAACGATCTAAACTTCAAGGCATATGTGTGTCATGTACAAACTAAGATATACATACATATCCTAAACACAATGAGTCCACAAAAGTATATGCATGAAGGCACGTGGCTCAAGGATGTACATGTATACTCAATAGTTTGGACAAGATAGACATATACATGAAGTTAAAACAAAACATGTAAAATGGTGAATACAAGTCAAATGCAAGAATCATCAAAACTAGACTATACTAGTACATCAAGTGAATACAAATGAGCGTTCAAGCACAAACATATATAAAGGTCTATTTGTAGCTCACTAGTTGCACAAGTATAAATCCTAGTGTTAATGAAAACTATCATTCAAACAAGCAGTCAAAACACGAGCATAAAACGGGTCAACAATCAACATGATCATAATAAAAAAAACATGAATTTTTAAAATAAAAAGTCATAGTCAACCATATGATTAGCATGACGATGACATGTGCATTAGATCTATGATTAACATGATAGCTAAAACATAAAGAGAACACAAAATATGGGTCCATACTAAATATGGGTGATCTCAAAAGCTATACATGTATGTTAAGGGTCTAATAAACATGGCATTCAACATACTAAAAAAAACATGAGTCATCAAAATAAAACATCATAAACATCCATATGATCATTATGTATATGCATGTACATTAGATCTAGGCATACATGATAGTACTAAACAAGGTGAGAACACAAAAATAAGATTCAAATAAAACATGAGTGTCTCAAGTAACTAAACATGTACATCACTAGTCTAATCAACATGACAAGAACATAATAATCAATAACCAAGACATGCTATAGAATGATGAACATGAAAAGCATGCAAATAAAAATGGGAGTTAGAGAATGATACCAAAACCGATGAAGGTGCATCTCTATTTCTCCAAACCAATGGTGGTCCTCTCCACCAAATCCCCTTGAGAGTGAAGCATCCAAATGGTTCTCTTTAAGCTTAGAATGCATCCACCTCAAGGCACCAATGCCCTCAAGTGATGCGAGAGCTCCCACCTACATCAAAAGTCAAAGAGGTGGTTTTGGGTACCCATTTTCTAGTGGGTCCACGGGGGTTAGTATCCTTTCTAACTCAAATAAGATTATTTGCTAAATTTTCAAAATGTAAACGATCATAGCAAAATCTAGCAAGGTGGCCTTTTCGACCACAATATGTACATGTGTATACGTGAGCATACATATGATGGTGGTGATCATGAAAAGCATGTGTATGCCTTGATGAGTGTGCATGCAAGGTTGGAACTTGTTTCTTGCGAACCAAGATTTCCAAGCGTGAATGATTCAATGTGCATTGGCTCAAAGTGGAGCCCAAACATTCAACACTTCTCTTCAAATCATTTATATCATTTTCAATGCTAGAAGATAAAGTGGAGCATGCAATAGGTGTGCAAGAAGAAGAAGCTATACTAGTATGGCACACATGAGAATCAATTTCTATTTTCAAAGATTCATTTTTCTTTAACACCAAATCCAACTCTTTTGAAATTGAATCAATTTTATTTTTCAAAACAAGATTATTTTTAAAAGTAAAATCCAATTTTGAAGATAAAATCTCATTGTGCTTTACAACATCATCACAATCATTTTTGTTTTTTAAAAATTCATTTTCCTTTAAAACAAGTTCAAGTTGAGATTTAAGTGAGTCACATTCACTTGCAATCTCTTCCTTTTCTTGCAAAACCAATTCAAAGTTAGAACACAAATCCTTTAATTCATTTTTCAAAACAAGATTATCATCTTTCAACAAATCATGTTTTTCCAACAAATTTTCATGCTTTTGAGCAAGTTCCATATTTAAACTTTGAACTTCAAAACAACCATGGCAATAGGAACTAGAGCTATCATCAATATGAGAATCCGATTGTACCTCAAGGGAGTTCTTCCCTTGGACCATGAGGCATTGCTCTTCGGACTTTTCTCTCTTAGATCTCCTCATCTTGTTAATTATCCTTGGAAGCTCGGGAGACGTCAAGATGCTCCAAACTGCAAAAGCCGAATCATAGTGATCAAAAACGGGTAAAAGAAATTCATTTAGAGATGCTCTAAGTGCTCTAAGTGCTAATGCATTGGCCTTCTTATGCTTGCTACTATTTGGGAGGGATTCTATGGTAATGGCTTGATAAACTAGATGTCCTAGGTCTTTTAAATGTTTAGTCATATTAGCCTTCCAAGCATCAAGTCTAAAATGGTCAAACATGGGAGGGCTAGCCATAAGTGCAACTATATGTGTGCAAATGAACAATGCAAATGAAGATTAGCAAACCAAGATCACTCCTAGGTGGTTAAACCTAAATATCAGGAGCACTAGCTCTGATACAAATTGAAAAGTCACCTAGAGGGGGGGTGAATAGGTGACAATGCTAATCTAGTGAACTAAATGCGGAATTTAAAAACTAATTGCAATTACTATAATGATGCACACACAAGCAAGTACAAGATATAACAATTTACACAAAGTAAAGAGAGAGAGGAAGAGTCAATGGATCAAGCGCAAACAAAGAGATATGTTCCGAGGTTCGAGCACCCAGCTCTACATCCCCGCCTTCGACACACGAAGGATTTCCAATCCACTAGCTTATCCACAAAGGACTCCCACAAAGGGAACCTCCACCGAGGATTTGGGGCAATCACAATTACAAGGAGTTCCCAACTCCCCTCCTTACAAACACAACCTCCTCCTTGAGGCACTTCTTCAATCCAACAAACAATCACCTCACAACTTGAGGGATTAGCACCAAGCTTACACAAAACACCTCACAACCCAGTTGCACAACCTCCTCAACACAATGAGGGAAATGGCACAAAGCAAGAATTGGGTTTACAACTTAGTGGTTTCAAACAACAACCACAAAACAATCTCTTTTTCCCACACAAAATCCTATAGAGAAGATAGTAGATTTTAGCTCAAGTGTGGAGAAAACCAAGAGATTTGAAACCAGCAACTCAAATAAAATCTTGGGAAATAAATGAAACCAAGATAGAGAAGTTCAATTCAAAAGCTTTTCCCAAAACCCTTTCTTTGATTTTTTCAAACCCTAACAAAAACACCAAAAAGATTGTTCAATTTGAATCCAAAAACCTCTTTTGATTGCAGCAAAAACACCAGAGAGTATGGAAAAATTCGCACAAAAAATCTCAGAGAAAAACTCTTGCAAATGGGGTATTTATAGACAAATCTGGAAAATAGCCGTTGGCAGCAGAACTGCCAGAAATACCCTGCCGGTCGACCGGCCGGTCGACCGCGCAACGATCAAATTATGACCGTTGACAGCTAACGGTCGACCGCCCCGGTCGACCCAAACAAACAGAGAGCAACTGCTCTCAGTCGGTCGACCGGAGCGGTCGACCGGCTATAGGTGTAGCCAGCGTGCACGTTTCTGTGCACGTCGGTCGACCCATACGGTCGACCGGCTACATGGTGCGGTCGACCGTACTGGTCGACCGACCAGCCTGGCAGACACAAAAAACAGGTCAGAAATCAGGGGAAATAAATATCCAATAAATTCTTATAAACTACTAAAAATCCCCAAAAATAGTTTTGTCAAATTGCATTGATATATAACATGTGATAAAAGTTTGACTCAAATATCAAGCAATTAAAACTATTTTTATGTCTTTTCATTTTTACCAAAAACCAAACCTTGTATTTTCTAAACTTGAATTCTTGAATAGAAAATACATTTTGTCTAAAACTCATCCAAATACAAAAACATGATATTAAAACATTTTGAAACATAATGCATATGGATAGAAATTCAATATACATGAAACATATACATATCATTGTACGCGCCGGAAAATTTGGTGGTCGGAGAAAGTGGTTTTAGCTGTAAAAGATTTCCTTGATTCAAGCGAAACGATTACAACCAAAAGAACTACTCTTCCCTCTTTTCCAGTTACAAGGGAGGGAGGATGTCTGAATCTTCCCTTTGTTTAAGGCTGGGTTCTTCGTGTGGCGATGGAGAGTGAATCTTGTTCTCCGTTGACCAGATGACCGTCCTGGACCGTCGGGGGTCTTCTCTTCGGTCGGTAGAAAGAGTAACTCAGCTCAGTCTACCAAAACTCTCAAAGAGGAGGTAGGCGAAGAGCGGCTAGTACTCAGTAAGCTCGCTGAAGGGTTTTCTCTCTCTCTGTCGTTGATCTCTCCTTTGATTGTCGTCCTTTTTCCTTCTTGTCGTCAATCGTCCCTCCTTCAATAGTGACGGGACTATTTATAGGGTTTTTAGGGGGTGATCGTGCCCCTGAAAATGCTCCACAATGAGGGGCCACTTCCTGCTACATGTGCGGTGACTGGCCCCTTATTTCGGGTAGTTGCAACTGAGACGCGGGCTTCGGGCCGACGCGCCTTGTTGCTGAGACGCGGGGCTTCGGGCCGACGCGCCTTGTTGCTGAGACGCGGGCTTCGGGCCGACGCGCCTTGTTGCTGAGACGCGGGGCTTCGGGCCGACGCGCCTTGTTGCTGAGACGCGGGCTTCGGGCCGACGCGCCTTGTTGCTGAGACGCGGGGCTTCGGGCCGACGCGCCTTGTTGCTGAGACGCGGGGCTTCGGGCCAACGCGCCTTGTTGCTGGAACTCTGCTTTCTTAGTAGCTTGTCTGTTGGATATTTTTAGACAGCCTACAGAACCCCCTCCAAAGTTTTCGACATTCCGCAGTTAAATGGGACGGATTTCGGAATACTTTGGATTTTAACCGCGTTCGCCTTTACGATTGGACTATTAATGCTCCGGGTTTGATCTTATCTGGAGTTGGCCTTTGTGAGTGTACTGTTGAACTCTTTGAAGCTCCCAGAGTCGATCATGTTGAGTGTTTAGATGCACAGTCTAAACCTCTCCGATTGCTTTTAGTCTGTCATTGGCGCGCTTTAAGCCAGGAGTGGTTGGTCGTCTGCTTGCGTCAGTGTACTGTTGAACTGATTTTGCAGAAGCAGGAGGCCAAACGCAGGTTCTTTTTCAAAAAGCAGAGATGGTACTGCTGTAAAGGCGCGATTTCTGTAATCGTGCGTCCTTTGGCACTGGAGACGCGACTGATTTTCAGAAGGTAGACGCGATATTTGGCCAGACTGAAAGGACGCGAATTTCTTAGAGAGACGCGACCTTCCAAATGCATTCATGGAGAGGCTGACGTGGCATGTCCATCGAGGAGGTGCGTTCTTTGGGCGCGAATTCTGTGCCATGTCATGATTACGCCGCCAGCTGGCCTAGGGAACCGGCGAAATTTCGCCTTTTGGCGCGCGGATTTCCTGGTTCATTAAATGAACTGCTCCACGTGTCGACTGCTGACTCGTGGCGGGGTTGCGACGCATGATCTTCTCCATTCAGAAACGATTTGGTTACACGCGTCAAGCGGTGACTCGCTGCAGCGTCTACCGGGCCACGCGCCGCGTATCTTCGCGAATCCCTGTGCCCATAAAAGGCAACAGTTGGAGAGATGCATCCTCTTCTCTGAACGTACTTGCTGAGAAAAAAAGAAAGAATTTCCTTCTCTGTTCATCTTCGAACTCGCTCGGATTTTTGAACTTTTAATGGCCCCCAAGATGAAACCGAGTGCATCGTCCTCAAGGGCGACCGTCGCCGAGGCTGAGAGAGACGCTTCCTCTGCGCAGGAGGCTGTTTTCCGAGGTAAAATGCCTCTTCGGCGTGGGTTTCGCCATTAAAACAAGTTCATAGAACCCTAAGAACCCTTAACACAGAATCGTGTTTGATTCTCGGACGCAGTCCTTGAGATGATAACCGGGGCGCAGGTTTGATGACCTGGCGTCGTTAAACTCTGCGTTTCGGATCTTTCACTTAGGAAATCTCTAGTTGTGAAGGATTCGAACGCGGTCTTGGTTTGCAGGACGCGGACTTGATCCTTGCGTTCTGCGCCATCAGCTGCCGATTTTGATGAATCTGGCGTCTGAGTCCAAGTACTTAGAGAAATTCGCAAGTCTTGGTTTGCAAAACGCGGACTCGATCCTTGCGTTTTGTGCCACTTGACGCGGATTTGCAGGTCTGGACGCGGGTTTGATAACTTCTGCGTCCAGTATCTCTTCTGCGTGTGGGCGCAGATTCGCAGGTCTGGACGCGGGTTTGATAACTCCTGCGTCCAGTATCTCTTCTGCGTTTGGGCGCAGATTCGCAGGTCTGGACGCGGGTTTGATAACTCCTGCGTCCAGTATCTCTTCTGCGTTTGGGTTATGAACACTTAGCATTTTTCAGCATTTCTCCTTGCTTTTAATAAAGTATCTGATTGTGTCCTTTTCTTTCGCAGTGCGACATGTTTCTGGCCCACTCGTCAAGACGCGCCATTTTGGACATGTAGGTGGTGCTGACCAGAGCTTGACCTTCGTGCAAAGAATGAGTGTCCCATTGACTGCTGACCAGTCGCCGGATCGCAGGGAGAGGCTCTCTAATGTTGACAGGAGAACCTTTCGGGCGCTTATGACCGATGCAGCATTCACAACGGATGCTCGCGTTCCGCTGGAGAAGCCTGCCTTCTTCTTTGGAGATCGCATTCATGATGACGGCCGTCGTGTGTCTGAAGGAACTTACAAATGGCTCCGTCAGATAGGGGATGGACGATTGTTTCTTCCGTTGTTCTACTTCCAACACATGTCCATCCCTCGGAAGATGGAATGGGACATTTCCCAATCTGTCCCTGAAATCACCCTTGGAGACTTTGGCTTCCAGAGGGTAAACCGCCATGATAGTCATGACAGGTCAACCGTCGGCCTATTCCCCGCGTCGCGCAAATCCAATATTCCGGTCGGGGAGATACCACAGCTTGCTGCTACCTTCCTTAACTCGTTTATGGAAGTGGAGGGTGACTATCCTACCGAGTTCCGTGCGCATGGGTGGATCCATTCTACGGGGAATATTTGGTGGAGCAGGATGGTAGGTTTTGTCCTCACCGATCTTAAAGAGCTGCTAGAGCATGTGGGACTATACCCGGCGATCAGGGCCGTACAGTGGGGTATCCCACCGAGCTCTCACAATTTCTTCGGAGTCCTGGAGCGATATAACTCTCTGACGGGGACATTCTTCACCCCGGTTGGAGAGATGGGCCTGGCACTGCACGAGCTGCATGAGGTCTCGGGGCTGGCATCAGGGGACATTCCTTATGAGGAATATGTCCCTACCACTAAGGAGCTCCACATTTTGGAAAAAGAGTTTCCCGCAATATATGAGACCTACTGGGAGGTGATGTGCCACTTCCACATCTGCGGCCAGATAACTACCTGGAGATCAAGAGGAGTCAAGCAGTTGTCTTGGGCTAGTTATCTGTTCAACAATGTTAGCAATAAAGACCTCCTGATAACCCGACTGGCTGCCAGCTCTGATAGGGAAATCGAAGACAGGATTGATCAGGCTCCGAACAGCTTCTACACCACGGAGTCGAACGAGGACGGTTTCGACCCGGACTTGGTTTTTGAAAGCTTTCACCATCAAGCCCGGACTCCCATCTCTAGTCGAGCACTGTTGGCGGGCTTCTTGATGCTGTGGTTGAAGCGTTGTGTGGTGCCCACACTGCCACACGAAGTTATTGTTGCCGACGTGGTGTACCCGGCGGTGCTCCTGGCTCATGGCAGCCCCATAGCTCTTCTTCCGGCTGTGGTGGCCGGTATTCAGAGTGGGCTACGGGCGTTAGCCAAGAATTTCTGCGAGCCCCCGAAGACTGTTGACCCCCATGGAAAGCCATATGTCGACTCAGAGGGGAATCCGAAGGTGAAGCGCCCTAACCCTCGGGTTGAGCTGCCTTATACGTACCTCATGGCTTGGTACGTGATGCATTGCCCTTCTTTGATGACGGCGGCGCGTGGGGGCACGGTTCGTATCCCATTTGTGCAGCGGCTGGAACGTTCGGAGTGGCGTGACACCTACCTGTATTATATTAGGAAGTGTCTTTCCTGCGCCACGAACTACCAGCTCAACCGCTGCTTCCCAGACGTTCCTGGTGCGGCTTTCGGGGAGTTGTTCGCTGATATCGCTGGTCGGGATGACTTCACACAACTGCCTGCGGGAATCTTCTGGTGGTTGATCAACATCCGGCCGGGATATGTGATGTTCCGGCAAGGGACTTCCTGCACCATCGAGCCATACATGCCGAACCGTTTTGCCCGACAGTTTGGCTACGATCAACTCTATGTCGGGAACCCCAATGCTCGGCTCGCCTTCGAAGGGAACCTGTTCGAGGGTGCTCGGGCTTGGTATTACAGTGTGGCTGGAGGGACGGGAGCAACATTCCGTCTACCCAACGAGACGCCCAAGTGCCGCACGAGCTTCAGCTTCTGCGCTTGGTACTTCCAAGCCAGCCAGGCACCAGACCTTGTTCCGGAGTCTTCATGCCTTGAGAGCATCAATGCACATCTCGAGGCCAGGTCAGAGTCCGGTAAACGTTCGAAGCTTATCGACCAGTATCTGAAGGCTTATAAGGAGGTCAAGAGACGGTCGAGGAAGGAGCCACAAGCAGCGAGGGCGGAGCCGCGACCGGCAAGGGCAGAGCCTCGAACGACAAGGGCTGAGCCACCAGCCACGAGGGAGGAGCCGCGGGCAAGGAGGTCTAAGCAGTTGGCGAGCAAGCGTAGTCGACGCTCTGCTTCTATTGCTGAGCCTGCCCCAAAGAAGGTTCGGAGGGACTTAACAGCTGAAGTCTCCCAATTCGGAGATATCTCTGCTGGAGTTGAGGCTCCTCCTGAAGACATCCCTGTTAGGGTTGAGGAGCCGTCGGAAGATGAAGATTTCCCCACCCTAGTCCGTGCTCCTAGGTCGCGCAGTAAGACCGTGGAGGAAGGGGAGCTTGTTGACGAGTCCACCGCCGCCGAAGATGACGAGTCAGTGGAGGTTGACATAATGACTGGAGGGGATGTTGAGATTGTAGGCATCTCAGTTCAACCCGAGCCTTCTTCTGCTCATGATGTGAGGGACGAGGCACGGCAGCCGGGGTCTCCTAGCATCTTCATTTCCAGTCTTAGGGCAGTCGACCCTAGTCCTACCACTGGGGTAATTGGAGGTAAGGCTCCTGTTGCGGAGCTTCCTCGCGTTGCGCTGTCGTCTTCTTCGATATCGGGGGAAAGCGCCTTTGAAGACGAGACCGACTATGGCGATGAACCCGCTCTTCCTGATCAGAGCAAATTCTTCCACATCTCGGAGGAGGAAATATATGGGGGCGAGCCATCGACTGCACCATCGCTGGCGATTATCCCTACTGAAGGTACTCTTCCCATCTTCTGTCTAATTTTCTCTTTGCATATTGAAGAGGATGTTTTATCATTCTTCTTTCACGCTGCAGGGCCAGCCGGAGACGCCGACGCTACAACCTCTTCGCGTGTTGAGGAGATGGTGAAAGAGTTGACCCAGCCTGAGAGGATTGAGGTCTCGGCTGCTGAGATACCCTCAAAGGGGGCAGCTGTTGAGATCGGGGAGCCTTCCACTCTGCCAGAAGAGGAAGGAACCACTGAGGCTGAGGAGGCTCTCACTCTGCCGGGCGAGGAGGTTACTGCTGAAGCGGGGGAGACTTCCATTCCGCAGGATTTGACGTCTCTGGACCTCCAACCTGGTAAGGCAGCTCTGATGCTTTAAATGTTTCGCTTTTCTACCATTGTGGCTAACATCGCGATAACTTGCAGAGAGGACCGAGGGGGTTCAGGTGGAGGGTCCGATGGTTGGCACCCTTCCAGAAGGCCATACAGCTCAGGTCTCGGTGGAGGTTTCTGAGGAGGTCGTGCTTACCACTCCCTCATTGATCGTGGAGGCTCCTGCAGAGGTAGTACCTCCGGAAGTGTCAGCGGCCGGTCTAGCTCTTGCCGTCTCGACGGCCAGCACGACTCTTGTGCGAGAAGATCCGCCTTATATCCCCTGTCCTGTGACAGAAAAGGGGTCGGGAAGCTTCCTAGGTGGTGAAGGCATGGGGGAACTGGCACGTCAGATGGTGCAGCAATTCTTCGCTTCGATGGGATCATGTATTGATCTCATCTTACGTGGAAACAGCTCGTTCCAATTTGCCCAGACGCTTCTTAAAAATCTGGCCGTGAACGTTGAATTAACCGGAGGCCCTTCACTTGCCAAGGCGTGTCTGCAGGTGGTAGAGCAACTGGGAGGCTACCTGCAGGAGCTGGAGTCCTTGGAAGATGCTGGCTCTTTTAGTGAGGCCCAGGCCACCCTGACTAGGCTCCTAGCTACTCAAGAACAAGAGCGACAGGAGGCGGAGGCACAAATTGCTGCAGAGGCCCGCAGCCTTGAATATTCCCAGGCTGAATGTCAAAGACTAACTGCCAATTCAAGGGAATCCGAGCTTACCATGCAGAGCACTGAGCAAGTCATCATCAGTGCTCGTGACACCATTGCCAAGGCTCGGGACACCATTGCCAAGGCGGAAGCTGTGCTTGCGTTCAATGAGAAGAAGCTCGTTACCATCAAAGAGGAGCTTGAGGAGCAACAAGCTGCTAAGGCGCGAGCTGAAGAGAGTCTGTCTCTACACTCTTCCAGGGTGGAATCTCTGCGAGCGCAGCTGGCTGCAAAACCCTTCCTATCTGAAGAGGAGCTGCGGGTCCAAGCCATGGTGGAGGCTGAGAAGGCGCGTCAGATCAAGATGCATCATCTCAGGGAACAAATCCGTTCCTTGGCGAGCCAGGACGTTTAGCCTTCTTTTCTTTTTCCCCTCTCTTTTTTTTTTGTAAAGAAGAGGACACTCTGCTCACCAAGAGTGTTTGTATCTACTTTTATCATTTTTGAAATAAAAGTATGAAAAATTTTTATCCCCTTCTTCTTTGCGTTGCTGTGGATGAATCCACCTGGCTGTGAATGCTAGACTTAGGTAAGACTAAGTTCTTTCAATGAGACGCGGCGTCGGCTCTAAGTCTTCTTGATGAGACGCAGCATAGACGCAGCATAGAGTGAAAACGCGGCCTCCGAACGCAGCGTCAATCACAGGGTGAGACGCGGTTCTTAGTTCATGAGAACTTAGGCAGGACTAAGTCCTTTTGACAAGACGCAGCATCAATCCATAGGGAGACGCGGCCATCATTGTTTCATGAGACGCGGCATTCATTCAGGGAGACGCGGCTCTGAATAACGCGGATCTGCTTCTGCGAAGAAGGAAGCGGATCAGGCAGACGCGGGAGACGCAGCCAGTCCTTTTGACAAGACGCAGCATCAATCCATAGGGAGACGCGGCCATCATTGTTTCATGAGACGCGGCATTCATTCAGGGAGACGCGGCTCTGAATAACGCGGATCTGCTTCTGCGAAGAAGGAAGCGGATCAGGCAGACGCGGGAGACGCAGCCTTGTGCCTTTCCCTTAATTCAAAAATGGATTAAGTGCTCTCTGAGGGGACGCGACTTTGACTCGCGCGGGCATCTTTCTGGGACGCGGATGTGTGGATAGTTCTTCAATCCGCGTCTGGGTGTAAACTCCCAGGCGTTACATACAGCCTGTCATAGGGATTTGGTGTGATCTTTAAATATCAGATGCGGATTTTCCGCTTTGTTTCCCGAAGCAGTTGTCCACGCGT
Organism: Agave tequilana; assembly: GCA_038442645.1. Classification (NCBI taxonomy): domain Eukaryota; kingdom Viridiplantae; phylum Streptophyta; class Magnoliopsida; order Asparagales; family Asparagaceae; genus Agave; species Agave tequilana. The sequence goes on from JAVJIF010031450.1 coordinate 34,389, forward strand.
CGGCTGCTGATTGGGCTTGAGTATTGATTCTCTTAAACGAGAAACCAGTGCGGGCGGTTGGAGATCAGCGCCAGCGGCGGTTCTCGAAGCAGCGTTACACGCGTCCGGCCCTTATTGGATCTTGGCAGTTGTGCAGTTATTAATGCCGGCGGTTCAGATTACGGGGCCATTAATCGCTATTATCAGGAGTTGCCTATAAATAGGGCGCCCCTTCTCCCTTCAATCCTGCCTTTGGACTATTTTGTTTTTTGAAAGAGAGAGCGCTTTGAGAACCTTCATCTTCCTCAGCGAATTGTCTCCATGGATGAGGAAGGCTCTGAAGATGACCCAGGGCTTTTAAGCTCCTGTTTGGTCTCTTTAGGAGAAAACAACTCTTTGCCTTGTGACCGCGTTTGCGTCCTGGTGCAGAGAGTACAACTCTTGATAGAGGTCTCCACGGGTATGCCGTTCGTTTCACCATGACATTTTAGATTTACCATGGCCTGTACCTTGGCTTCATGTCATCTGGACCCCCTCATGAAGTCTGCATTGGTGCACTCCTTCTGGAATTTGTACCATAGACCTGAACTTCTCCGGACGCGCGTGCAGGAATCTTTGGCACTTGGCGTTGGCGCGTTTTATGGCTTATGCCTTAGCGCGTTTCATGGCCAATGCCTTGGACGAATTCCAAAAAAGGTTTCAGACCCGCACCTTGCAACTCCTGTTCATGGAGATGGCAATTTTCGGCGTCTGTGCCTTTTCGGCGTTTGTGCTCTTTGACCTAGGCGCAGAATGGGACCGCGTTTTGATTCGCGTTTGTCTCTGCTGACGCAACAGTTTGGCTTGCTGCGCGTGTCATTCCTGCGTCTTGGCAGACTGCATGGATCATTCCCGCGTTTGGCTGACTGCGTGGATCATTCCCGCGTTCGCCTCTGCTGACTTAGTTTTTCTCTGTTTACACTAAGTTGCAGATTGTTCTTATTCTCTCTTTTTGTTCCTTGCAGGTTTGCTGGGCCCTTGGAAGAATACTTCGGTCGGCGAACTCGTTCAACGTTCACCTATGAGAGAATATATTATGGTCCTCGTCACCTATAAGAGAGTATATTACATCTCTGACGAGGACCCAACCCTCGCCAAGGTCTCTTCAGATCTGGTGCAAGAGACGGATAGGCTGAGTATCGGCGAGGGTGGTCCGGCGGTTGCGGCGGCGGATGAGATCCTCTTCCTCTCCCTACCCCAGAAGTGACATCAAGGACATTCCGTTGGATGGCCTGCTGGGGAAAGGGATGGTGATGAATGCAGGACTCTCTGCTGCCGCTGGACCTAGTGGAGGGTGGCATCCTTTGTGATGACTCCGAAACTTCCTCTCTCACCCCAAGAGTGACTCCATGTTTGTTGGATGGTCTACTAGGGAAAGAGACGCGCCTGAACGAAGGGTTGCAGGACCTTCTGTTGCCACCGGACCTCAAGAACACCATTGCTCTTGGCTTGGTCAGCTAGGGCGCTTTCGAAGTTGGCGTCATGCATCAAAGTGCAACCGGTTCCAACAGTCGCCACTTCTTCAGACATCATGCACTTAGGATCAGATGCGGCTTCAAGGAGTGAGTACGGCCTCAGAGAGAGAGAGGGACTTCTTTGTACTCCTTAATTGTAACACTCAATCTTATTGTATAAGAGAGCGTTTTGTATCACTTTCATGTGTTTGGATATGAATAAAAGTGACACTTTTCTTTTTGCCTCTTTCTGTTGTCTTGAATGTTTTGTTTTAGAAGCAAAAGAATGATTTTGGTGGACCCGCCACTTTATAAAGAAAGTGATAGGGGAATGCGTGCTCCCAGAGAAGGTGAACTTTTGTCAAGTGTCTAGGATTGACTTGATTCAAGGTCAGCTGGGGAATTTGATAAAACATTGTCAGTGGTGTAATGTTAACCTAACAATGTCTTTAGGTGGACCTGTTATTCTGTTGAAGAGAATAACAAGTGAAACTAGACCCGCGAGGAATCTAGTAAAGCTTTCACCGTTAGAGGTGTGATATTAACTTAACGGGTTGGAGATAGTCTTGTCAGAAGTGTGGTGTTAACTCGACAAGGATGTGAGTCAGAGGTGTGATATTAACTTAACTCAGAATGTCACTGTCATAGGTGTAATGTTTAACTTAACAGTGAGGTAATGCTAGAGGTGTGATGTTGAACTTAGCATTGGTCATCTCGACTTAGACGAAGAAGTCGAGGAAAGGTCATGGCCATAGGTGTATTGTTGAACTTAGCGATGACTCGGATGCTAGAAGTGTAGTGTTAACTTGGCATCGTCCATTTCAGCTTCGATACGGAAGTCTGAAGAAAGGTGACTATCAGAGGTGTGATATTAACTTGACAGGCACTCGATGTACTGCTTAGAGGTGTAATGTTAACTTTAAACAGTAGTTTTGTCAGAGGTGTGATATTAACTTGACAAGAATTTGCTTGCGATAGGAGCAATTTGAGGACCTGTCATTCTATTGATGAGAATTGACAAGTGAAATTTGAAGTGCCAGAGGTATAGTGTTAACTTGGCAAATTTGAGAGTTTGTTACTCTATGCAGAGTTAACAAGCAAGGTTTATACTCGACAAAGAGTATTCATTACCAGAGGTATAGTGTTAACATAGTAATGATTGCATTTTGTGGTCCTACCATTCTATGGATGAGAATTGGTAAGGGATTTTTGGAGGGAAGAGTGGAATCAAGTCCACTTAGGATTTTTAGCAAACCCTCAGCTATCAACGGATTTGAGATGCCTTTACCAACTACCGTTTGAGTTGGGCTAGCCATGCTATTCCCCTCAGCATGATAAGTTGTCGAAGACTTATGTTGGACTTAAAAGCCAACATTTTCTTCTATCCTTAGCCGTCGGAGGCGTCGGATCAAATGGGAACGTGTCCCTTAGGATTTTTAGCAAATCCTCAGCTGTCAACGGGTTTGTCATGCCTTTACCAACTACCGTTTGAGTTGGGCTAGCCATGCTATTCCCCTCAGCATGATGAGTTGTCGAAGACTTATGTTGGACTTAAAAGCCAACATTTTCCTCTATCCTTAGCCGTCGGAGGCGTTGGATGTTTCCGATCAGAGGTGTATTTTTAACTTGATCGGTGGAAGAATGCCATCTAGGGATAGTATTTCTTCAGGAATTTGCCATTGATTGGCATCATGAGTGTATCGCCATTTGAGGTTATGAGGCGATACGATCCATTTGAGTAGACTGACTCTACTACAAACGGTCCTTCCCATTTGGGTTGGAATTTTCCTTTCGTCTTGTGCGTCATGACCATGGGTCTTCGGACGGCTAAGACGAGGTCGCCTTTCTTGAAAGTTCGGGATTTGACTTTCTTGTTGAAGGCTCTGGTGATACGAGCTTGGTAAAGCTCGATTTGTTGTTGGGCCTGCAGACGCTTGTCGTCCAAGGCTTCCAATTCTTGGAGTCGCTGTCGATGCTTCTCCTCTGTTGTCATTTCCGCTGTCAAGGCGACGCGAAGAGATGGAATTTGGATTTCCAGTGGAAGGACGGCTTCGCATCCGTACACCAAGGAAAATGGCGTGGCTTTAGTTGGGGTTCGCACAGTCGTGCGATAGGCCCATAAGCATTCGCCCAACTTATCGTCCCAGTCTCGTTGACTTTTCGAGACGAATTTTTTGAGAAGCTTGCCAATAGTCTTATTGAAAGCTTCTGCGAGGCCGTTAGCGGGCGGATAGTATGCCGTTGATGACACACTCTGGATTCTGAACTTGGCGCAGAATCTCTGAAAAGCCTGGCTGATGAACTGGGGTCCATTGTCATGGACAATCCGCCGAGGCACACCGAACCGGTAAATAACGTGATGTTTCACGAACTTGATCACGTTAGAAGATTTCACCTCTTTCAAAGGGATAGCTTCGGCCCACTTTGAGAAGTAATCGGTTATCGCTAGGATGAACCGATGTCCCTTTGATGATGGTGGGCTGATAGGACCAACCACGTCCATCCCCCACATTTCGAACGGCCAGGTAGAGGTCGTAGAGTGGAGGTATCCTGGTGCTTGATGGATGAAATCGCCATGTATTTGACAGGCGTGACATCTTTTGGCATAGGCAACAGCATCGGCAACCATCTTGGGCCAGTAGTAACCCAATCTTTGGAGTCGGTTTGCCAGCTTCGGGCCAGGTTGATGAGCTCCACACGTACCATCGTGGGCTTCTTTCAACACTTCGTGGGCTTCTTTTGATGAGAGGCACCGGAGCAGGATCCCGTCATGCGATCTACGATACAATGTTCGCGAAATCGCATTGTAGTAGAATTTGGAGGCTTTCCTTCGGATGGCAGCCGCCTCCCTGGTGTCTTCGGGCAAGATGCCGTACAAGACAAAATCAATGTAGGGGAATCGCCAGTCTTTAAGCTCTGGATCGGTTGACACTTCAAGTGTTTCCTTACCGCGACGATCTCCCGTTGACCTCTGGTAGTCTCCGAGGGGACTTTTTGGGCAGTATAGGTCGTGGCTATAGACGAATACCTTCTCCATTGCTCCGGCTGGAAGAGCTAAGGAGGCAGCAAGGGATGCAAGTGCATCTGCATGCGCATTTTGCTTGCGCGGTACATGGTCGATGTAGAAGTTTGAAAACCTCTCGGCCATGTGGATTGTCGCGTTGTAGTAGGGTACTAGATCTTCATGCCTGACCTCATACTCTCCGCGAACTTGGCTGACGATGAGTTTAGAATCACCGTATGCCTCGAGATTTTTAACGCCAATCTCATCGGCGAATTGCATCCAATCAAAAGAGCGTTGTATTCCGCCACATTGTTGGAACAGGGCTCGGTTAACGAGATAGCTCGGGGAATCACGTAATTTTGTGGGGAGACGAGTACCACTCCTACCCCCGCTACTGTGTGTCCCTTCGGGCTTGCCCTTGATGCACCGTCGAAGAAAAGTTGCCATACTTGACTTTCGAACGATGTCTGAGCTAGGCAGACTTCGGCGACCTCATCTGGGAGATCCTCGTAGAGTTTGGCTGCCCTGGGATCTGGGTGTTCAGCTAGGAAGTCCGCCACCGCTTGTCCTTTAATGGCTTTTGGGGTAGGAAGTGCATCTCATATTGAGAGAGCAATATGGCCCATTTTGCCAGCCGGCCATTTAGTGAAGAAGGCTTTGTCATAAGTAACCTCAGGGGGTTGACTTTGGATATGACATTTATGGTTTGGCCCACCAGATAGTGTCGCATTTTCTGAATGGCGAACACCAGTGCCAAACATTCCTTCTCGATCGGGTTATACCGATGTTCGGCTCCGATCATCGTTCTACTTAGGTAGTAGATTGCTTGTTCTCGCCCCTGGTCATCATTCTGAGCTAGTAGAGCTCCCAAAGAATGATCCATTGATCGGACGTACACCAGGAAAGGCTTTCCGGATACCGGAGCTGCCAGGACTGGTGGTTGGGTGAGGTAGTGCTTGATCTCCTCAAATGCTTGCTGGCAAGCGTCGTCCCAAATGAACGAAACGCCCTTCTTCATCAGCTTAGCGAAGGGTTGGCATCTCCCGGAGAGATTTGAAATGAATCTGCGGATGTATGCCAATCGTCCTTGTAATCCTCTGAGCTCCTTGAGGCTTCTGGGGGGTTGCATCTCTTGGATAGCACGGACTTTCTCCGGATCCAAATGGATTCCTGTGGAAGTCACAACAAACCCTAGGAATTTGCCACTGGCTACCCCCAGGAAGGACTTGGTGGGGTTCATCTTCAATTGATGAGCCCGCATGATGTCGAAGACCACCCTCAGGTCTGCTATGTGATCACTTTTAGTGCGGCTTTTCACCGCGATGTCGTCGACATAACATTCCACCGTTTTGCGTATCTGCCGATGGAAAATGGCATTCATGGCCCTTTGGTAGGTTGCCCCCGCATTTTTCAGACCGAAGGGCATGACGGTGTAGCAATATACCCCTAGAGGTGTCCTGAAGGAGGTGTGCTTTTCGTCATCGGGATACATCTTGATTTGATTATATCCTGAGAACCCGTCCATAAAGGACATTCGCTCGAATCCACAAGTATTGTCAATCATGACATCTGTGATTGGCAATGGGAATTCGTCTTTGGGGCAGGCCTCGTTTAGATCACGGAAGTCGATGCAGATCCGGATCTTCCCGTTCTTCTTGGCGACGGGGACGATGTTGGCTACCCAATCGGGATGCTGTTCCTCCCTGATAAAGCCGGAGTCAATAAGCTTCCTGACTTCTGATTGGATTGCCTCCATTATCTCTGGACGGAACCGTCGCTGCTGTTGTTTAACAGGCTTCATGTCCGGATTGATGTTGAGGCGATGCATAGCCACTTGAGGATCAAGTCCAGGCATGTCCTCATAATTCCAGGCGAAGACATCTATATACTCTTGTACAAGAGATATTAAATCCTTCTTCTCTGGAGGCGACAGGCCGTCACTTATGAAGATGGGTTTAGGATTGGCTTCATCTCCTAGGTTGACTTGAACAACCTTGTCTTCTGTGGGTGGCTCACGCTGTTCAAAGCGGATGTCCCAAAGAGCATTCAAATGTTTGATCCAAGGATCTGTATCAGATTGGATCATTTCTTCATCTTCATCCTCCATATGGCTTGTCGAAACCATGTTTACTGAAAGCCCTTTGAAGATGTTGCCGACACTGACATCTGATTCCCACGACGACGTGTCTGATGAGCAGTCATGACTTGACAGTCTCTCCGAATCAGAGGCTGATGGCACTGGAGTTGATATATAGCCCAACCCCCGGCGCGTCTGATGATAGTAATCAGGGGTTTTCCCTTTCGGTACAAAGGATCGAAGCAGTGTTCTTCTTCCTTTTCCGAAGTTCAACCCAGGCCTGTTGGTTAGATCATACCCCATGCGCTTCATCATCTTGAGCGTTCTCGGTTCATAATGATCGAACTGAGGGGATTCATCCTCACCTTCCGATTCTTCGTGGGGCATTGGTTCAGACGCGATTCGCCCAAAAAGTATTGGTCTTTGGCCTTTTCGTCTGGCTGGAACCATGAATACAGACTCTTGCGCGTCACCATTATCTTGGTATGTCCCGAAGGATGATTTCACCGGTACATGCAAAGATGTCAAAGCATCTATTGCCGACCAGAGGTCATCGTCCACGTCGGTAGTGGTATCCGACGGTATTGAATCGGAAACATACACAGGAAAATACGCAAAATCTAAATCTTCATTAATGTACCAACCACCCGCATCGTCGGTGGTATCAACATCGAGCTTATTAGTGCTCTTTACAAGTGGTTCCAACTCCCACAGGCACTCTTCTTTCTCAGGCTCAATGTCAGCTTCATTACCAGAGTCTGGCTCCTCTGGTTGTGGGGTTTCATTAGTCTCCTCCGGATCCTGATATAAGAGGGAGTCCGTGAAATAATTTTCAACCCCTTTAAACGGATGCCTTTCGGCAATCAACGTTCGGACCTGTCCACTCTCGTCAATGTATTTCATGACTTGGTGGAGAGTAGAGGGAACGATGGAATTGCGGTGAATCCATGGTCGTCCCAGCAACAGGTTGTAGGAAGTGTCCGCGTCAATGACGTAACACGTCACTTCCGACTTGAGGCTCCCGATCTGGCATTTGAGCTTGATCTTCCCCATTGGGCGGGAGCTGTTGGCATTGAACCCGTAAATAGTCGTCTGGGTAGGGCTCAGACGATGGGTAGGAATGCCTAGAAACTGCAAAACCCGGCGAGGTATGATGCTTAGCGCAGACCCTGGGTCTACCTGGATGCGGTTCACCTCGGATGACCCAATATACCCTGTGAAGTATAGGGGTCGGTCATGCTTCCCTTTAACCTGCATGTCGTCTGTTGTGAAGGTGATGCAGGGAGCATTTGGGGAGGCGTGGAGGCAATCCTCTACATCTTCCTCCCTTGGCACACGAGTCATGAAGACCTCAGCGTTTGCCAAAGCTTCTTGTAGAGCCTCTCTGGTTGACTTTGATAGCCTCAGGAGCTCATACAAGGTAATGCGTGCCGGGATGTTGGCTAATTGAGCCAAGACATCAAAATTGTAAGGTGTCGAGGATCCTTCCGTTACACCTTTTAGAAGAGCCCGAGAAAACCGGGTTTCTTTCTGTTTCTCCACAGGTGGTTTCGTGGAGGGCTTGGCTGGTTCTACGGCTGGTTGCGGAGAAGCCGCTGCTGTCTCGCCGTACTGCTTCAAGTATGCCTGTCCTGAACGGGTCCCCGCCGTAGGTTGGCTGGGCTCTGCGGCCAGGACTATTGTTTCCTCTTCTGAGTCAGTCAGCGAGGGAACATCAGTGTCCGCTTCTCGAGAGGAAGCGCATATCACATGGCAAGATGAAGTCTTCCCTTTGCCTTTGGACTTCCTGTTGGTCACAGTCGTCCATTGTTGCTCGTCGACGAGGTCAGGGTGGACCCACATGATTTCCCCTCGAGGTGTAGGGATGGGTACCAAGCCTTTCTCCCGCTGCTGATGAGGGTCTGTGTTGACCACCCTCAGTTCTCCTTTCGGGACAGAGATCACCCCCACGGGTGTCGGGGGTCGTGTCCCAAACTGGAGAATCGACGTCATGTTGGCCGTCATCTTCTTCTGCTCCGGTCGGAGTTTTAATACCTCCGCGTCAATCAGAGCTTGAAGGATGTCCTTAAAGACGTAGCAGCTTTTGGTAGGATGTCCGAGCATCCTGTGGTATAAGCAGTAGGTGGGATTGTCGGTCTTGCCGACTTCCTCCGGGCGCCTAATTTCAGGGAGCTTCAGTCGATTGCTCTTGTTGAGTAGCTTGAAGAGCGAATCGACGTGTTCCTCCTTGAAGGAATACTGCTTGTTGGGGCGTGGCTGGCTTGAAGAGCCACTTGCCCTGCCTGTTTGAGGTTTGGTGGGAGATTTGGTCTCCGTCGCCAAATTATCCTTCCGCTTCGTCTGGAGGGATGTGTCTGGTGCACGCCTTGTCGACCTCTCTGGCCTGGGCTTGCCTTCTTCCGCTCTGACGCGGGCGACAATCTCCTCAGCCTGTTCACCTTGCTGGACTAATTGTTTCCAGGTGCGGCTTTCAGCAACTCCTATTTGAGCAAGGAGTGAGGTTTGGAGATTATGGCGACATGTTTCCACCAGGGTGGCCTGGGTCATGCCGCTTGGACATCGGAGTGCCATGTTCCGAAATCTTTCTACGAAAGACTTGACGGACTCTCCCTTTCGCTGTCTTGTAGCTAAAAGGGTAGGCATTGTAACTTCGGAGTCATCTTCGAAGAAGCGTGTCAAGAACAGCTTCTCTAGATCCCCCCAGTTCTTGATAGAACCCTCCGGGAGCTTCATAAACCACTCAAAAGCCAACCCTTTCAGGGTGCCGATGAACAGTCGCGCCAGGATGGCGTCATTATCTACCACGTTCCCGGTCTGGGATTTGAAGTAGTAGATATGCTGGTTGGGTGACCCCTTCCCGTCGAATGCTTGGAGGGTTGGAGCCTTGAACTTAGGAGGGTATGGAACTAAGTCCCACTCAGCCGGATAGGGCCGGACCACTCCTGCTTCTTGGAGGTCCTTGCGATTGGCAAGGGCCTCGAGGCGTCGTTCCAATTGACTCACCCTCTTAGCATGAGTCTTCTCCTGGTCTTGGTCGCTTCTTGCCTGCGACGAGGGCTTGGACACATCCGAGGTAGATCGTCGTGTCTCGTCAGAAGATTCGGAGGGTGGGCTTCCTCCCTTTCTCCCTTTCCCCTTCGGCCTTCTAGGAGGAGATCTCGCTCTTTCTTCAAGCAATTTCTCAAGCATATGCTTGAGGGAGTCAATGGATCTCTGTTGAGAGGCGATTATATCCATCTGGTGCTTCTGCGTCTGCTCTAAACGCCTGGTCGTCTCCTCAGGAGTGTCGGCCATGTAGGCGGAAGCCTCCTTCTCGACGGAAGAGTTTGAAGCCTGCGACTCCACTATAGCGGAGTGAGAACCACCCATTCTAATGCCGCGGGCTAAGGCATTATAGTCAATTGGGGGAATGGCCCCTGTCCGGGTGCGAGTGTGTTGATACACCCCCTCCGGTTCAGAGTCAGATTCCTCTGAGTTGACCATTAGTTGTTTTCCCTTGCTTCTGCTAGTCATGTTTGCAGTAAGCTCCGGGTATTCAACATCTGAGAAGGTTCTCCTCCTGTGGGAGCGTCTTCTCTTGGCTGACGGGAGAATCAGGGTCAGCTGTCTAATTAAAGACGGCTGGTGCACGCCTGACTCGCAATGGCATCCAGAGAGCATCTGGATGAGCTGTTGACAGCAGCATGGAGAAGTGGTCTGATTGGCACTCCTTTTCCTTGTCAAATAATCCCTCAAATCTGTGGGAGGGGAATTAAAGAGACTGGTCTCGCAACGTCGACGACGGGAGACAGTCATGTGCTGTTCAGCCTGGACACAGGTTTCAGAAACGCGGCTGTTGCGTCGCGGCTGCGTCACGCGCGTCTGGCGTCTCTGTTGATATGAGACGCGACTTTCGCGTTGCTGTCTGCTGCGTTGGAGCAGAGAGACTTGGGAGAGAGTGGGCTGCTGGGCCCCACGCCTATGGGCGCGTGCTTCCTGTGTTTGACAAGACGCAGAAGCTTCGCTTTGGCGTTTGGCAAGTTGGTCTTCAGAAGGCTCAACTTGGGGAGTCTCGCGTTTGGGTCGCCAAACACGGACCTCTCGCACTGGACGAGGTGCGGGCAAGGCATCGGATCGTACGCTGCGTTCAACCCCAGTCAGAAAACCAACGGTTCCGACCGAGTGTTGACGCGCGCGTCTTCTCTGTCGACGCTCGGCATTCCGATTGCGCCGTGGAGGAAGAGAGAAGCCAACAACTTCCTGGTTTGTAGAACCAGGGGTGTTTGCCACGCGGGTCTCCTGAGAGACGCTGACGCGGGCGTTCTGTGCGACACGGTCGATCGCACCAGTAGATGTGCCGGGGACCACGCGGGCCTTCAGAGAGGCGTTGGCGCGTGTGTTCTGCGCGACGCGGTTGATCGCAGCAGAGGTGTCTAGGTTACGCGGGCCTTCTGGGAGGCGTCGGCGCGTGAACCAAACTTGGCACAGTGGGCAGCAGGAGCACCCGACAGAGCCTCAGATTGGGCTTCAGGGGGCTGTCCACTTGAGACCCTGCGGCAGACGCGGGTCTTTGGGCTCTTGGAGCCAGAAGAGAGGAACTCTTCATACTTCGCCTGGTCGAACTCGACGACGAGGGATTCGACCATTTTCCCCTTACGAAGAACGTCATCTTGCACCACGGTGCGCTCGTCAGTAACGAAGGTAGTCCCCAGCGGAGTCGCCATCTCTTGTACGCGCCGGAAAATTTGGTGGTCGGAGAAAGTGGTTTTAGCTGTAAAAGATTTCCTTGATTCAAGCGAAACGATTACAACCAAAAGAACTACTCTTCCCTCTTTTCCAGTTACAAGGGAGGGAGGATGTCTGAATCTTCCCTTTGTTTAAGGCTGGGTTCTTCGTGTGGCGATGGAGAGTGAATCTTGTTCTCCGTTGACCAGATGACCGTCCTGAACCGTCGGGGGTCTTCTCTTCGGTCGGTAGAAAGAGTAACTCAGCTCAGTCTACCAAAACTCTCAAAGAGGAGGTAGGCGAAGAGCGGCTAGTACTCAGTAAGCTCGCTGAAGGGTTTTCTCTCTCTCTGTCGTTGATCTCTCCTTTGATTGTCGTCCTTTTTCCTTCTTGTCGTCAATCGTCCCCTCCTTCAATAGTGACGGGACTATTTATAGGGTTTTTAGGGGGTGATCGTGCCCCCTGAAAACGCTCCACAATGAGGGGCCACTTCCTGCTACATGTGCGGTGACTGGCCCCTTATTTCGGGTAGTTGCAACTGAGACGCGGGCTTCGGGCCGACGCGCCTTGTTGCTGAGACGCGGGGCTTCGGGCCGACGCGCCTTGTTGCTGAGACGCGGGCTTCGGGCCGACGCGCCTTGTTGCTGAGACGCGGGGCTTCGGGCCAACGCGCCTTGTTGCTGAGACGCGGGGCTTCGGGCCGACGCGCCTTGTTGCTGAGACGCGGGCTTCGGGCCGACGCGCCTTGTTGCTGAGACGCGGGGCTTCGGGCCGACGCGCCTTGTTGCTGAGACGCGGGCTTCGGGCCGACGCGCCTTGTTGCTGAGACGCGGGGCTTCGGGCCAACGCGCCTTGTTGCTGGAACTCTGCTTTCTTAGTAGCTTGTCTGTTGGATATTTTAGACAGCCTACAATCATAGTTTTTGTCATTAATTCCAAAATATGTTTGACAAAAATACCAAAACATAATACACATGAAATAGGTAAGTCAAAACTAAGTTTGTCTAGGAAATTAAGCATGCATGTATATAGAACAAATCTAATATACATTAAACCATGTAAATTGTTTTGATCTATCTATTCATGAAAACCAAGATCGGTTAAACCTAAAACCGAAAAACTGAAACCAATATTCAAAACATGAAACGTGTGTGTTGTGAACTTGAGCTTATCATACTATTCTAATCTTTACATTTAGGATCTAAACACAAAACTAAACTAGGATACCTAAGTCTTCTTGTAGAGCGTAATCTCCAAGCCGACTCGATCCAAAACTCTTTGATCCACCGAGCAAGTGCTATATATGATCTTTGACGCTCGGGCTCTTGAATCAACATGTGGGTAGCTTCCAAATCATCTTGTAGAAGCTAATCACCTACTAATAACTTGATTAATGATCTGAAACTAAAATCACAAGATTATTAGTACACACAACTACATGAGTTAATCATCATCAAAACTAGAGTGGAAGGCCTTTGGGCCAACACATCCTACTAGCCAGGGAGTACCAGGTGTAAAAAACTGAGGCTGGTATAACAATTGGGCGTCCATTGAGGCAAGCTGAAAACAGTTTTTGTCCCTCCAGCTACACTATAGTACCACGCCTGAGCACTTTCAAATAAATTTTTGCTGAAGCAGAGGCCGGTGTTGGGGTTACCGACATATAATTGATCATAACCGAACTGCCGAGCAAAACAGTTAGGTATGTAAGGCTCGATCATACATGAATTCCATTGCAGGAAGATCAGGTATCCAGGCCGAATATTGATCAGCTACCAGAAGACTCCCGATGGCAGCCTTGTGAAATCATCTGGCCCCGCAAGGTCAGCAAACTTATCCCCGTAAGATGCATCAGTAATCTCAGGGAAGCAACGGTCGAGCTGATAGCTCAAAATGTTTAGAATGGATTTCCGAACATAGAACATATAGTAGTGAGTCCAACTCGAATTCTCCAACTTCTGCACGAAGGGAACAAAACCTGCAGAAAGAGGCACCACAATCATCAGTGAAGGGCAGTGCATAACATACCAGGCCATCAGATACATATATAGAAGCTCGATCCTGGGGTTAGGGGTCTTCACTCTCTGCCTTCCCTCCGAATCGACCACTGGCCTGCCCTCAGAATCTACAATGGCCTCCACTTGGCACAGGCTTTTGATCAGAGCCAGTAAACTGCTCTGTATTCTGGCTACCATCATTGGAAGGAGAGAGATAGACTTCCCGTAGGCAAGCAAGACCGCCAGGTATACCACATCAGCAACAATTACTTCATGCGGCAGCGTTGGCACCACACAACACTTCAGCCATAGCATGAGAAAGCCTGCCAATAGAGCCCAGTCAGAAATGGGAACTCGGGCCTGGTGATGAAAACTTTCAAAAACCGTATCAGGTCTGAAAGTGTCCTCGTTCGACTCAGTGGTGTAAGAGTTTGCAGAGGCATTGATCCTCTCAGTAATCTCCTCGTCAGTGCAAGGGGCCAGACTAGTCACTGAGCTATCCTTCTCATTTATGCCATTGAATAGATAGCTCGCCCAGGACATCTGCTTGACACCCCTTTCCTCCAGGAGGATATCTACCCGCAGACGTGGAAGTGGCACAAACTTCCCACTATGTCTCATATACCTGAGGGTCCTCTTTCCTCAAAAGGTGAAGCTCCTCAGAAGTCAGGACGTATTCTTCATAAGGGGCATCTCCCATAACTAGCCCGAGATTTCATATAGCTCATGAAGAGCAAGCCCCATCTCTTCGGCTGGGGTAAAAAATGTGCCCGTCAGAGGATTATAATGCTCCAGGACACCATAAAAATTGTGGTAACCCTGCGGGAGGCAATATTGGACGGCCCTGACCGAGTGATATAACCCCACCTGCTGCAACAGAGCCCCGAGCTTGACGAGAACAAATTCAACCATTCTACCCTACCATAATTTGTCGGTAGAATGAACCCACCCAAGCGGACGAAAGTCAACGGGAAAATCACCCCTTACTTTCAAAAACTGATTGATGAAGGTGGCGCCAAGCTGAGGGGTTTCTCCCTTCGGATACTCAGACCTGACTAACCTGGGAAATAAACTGAAGACATCTTTCCCATGGCCTGCAGAGTATACTTCTTTGGCACCTAATCTGCTGAGAGAGACGTCGGAGACAAACTGGGAAAGATCCCAATCCATCGCATGATGAACGGACATGTGCTGAAGATAGGATAAGGAATACATCCTCTCCATATTGGGAAGAAAGAACCTCTTGTCTCTTATCTGACGGAGCCACTTGTAATCTCCGTCATGCAGAATCCTATCATCCTCGTCAATGGCATCACCGAAGAGGAAAGCAGGCTTCCGTAACAAAGTACGGGAATCCGTCTTGAACAGTCCATCGGAGATAATCTCCCGAAGGATTACCATACTGGCCTTGATGATCCTCTCCCTTCACTCCTTTGATTTACCCGTAGTCACGGGAGCAGTCTTCTGAAGCACGAATATCAGATTACGATTAGCGCCACCTATGTGCCCAAAGTGGCACTTTTTGGATAAAGGGTTGGAAGAGAATCGCACTGCAAAGAGGACAATACTTGGTCAGAAACCTAAAAGAAATGGCTAGGTGTTTGAAATTCAAACGCAGGAATGAATCCAGACGCGAAAATCAGCAAAATCTGCGTCTAGACTAAAAAATGCGAGGCTTGCATGAAGCTCGCATTTCAAAATACATAACTTAGAAAAATTTCTAAGTATCGGACTTTGACGCGAGACTCAGTAAAACTTGCGCCTGATCTTAAAAGACGCGAGAATCATAGGAAGTCTACATCTGAACTCCTCACACTTAGAAATATTCTGAGCATTGAGTCCAAAACGCAAGGCTCAACGAGGCCCGCATTCAACAAACGAATACGGACTCAGGTTGATGAAGCAAAGACACATAGGTCATTAAACCCGCGTCTTGCCTACCAATTCAAGAGCTGCGTCTGAAAATCAAATATGGGCATGAGCCTCACGTTGGCGGTTCACATTCAAAAGAGCCTTAAAAGTTAAGAGAACTCTGTAAGCCCCTTCAATGACGGAAACCAAATCAGATAGTTTTACTACCTGAAATTGGGGCCTCCTGCATGGAAGGACCACCCATTTGAATCTCCGGAGCGACAACGCTCGAGGACAAGGAAGCAAGTTTGGTCTTCGGTGCCATTTTGACCGTGAGATCGATGTTGAAGATGATGAAAATGGAAAAAACTTCAAGTTTTTCTTAACCCTAAATATAATGCTCAGCAATGAAGAAGAAGAGTCTAATGATGACTCTTGAAGGACTGTTGTCTTTTATATGCACAGTGATCCGCAGAGATACGCGGCGCAGGTCTTGATGCCTAATCCCTGCCCGACGCGTGGCATGCGTCTTAAATGCGACGCGAATTTTGCGCGTCAAAGGAAGGATGTCCCCTCAACTCCGCCGGACATACGGCAACGCGCCCAGAGCGTGGAACTCACGTTTAACAAAAACTGCGTCCCTCCAAAGGTCGCGCCTCTTCAGTAAGGCCAAAGCCGCGCCTAGTCAACAGAGTGAGAGCTGCGTCTTCACTTCAAAGATCGCGTCCCTCCGAGGCCGCGTTTCTTCAGCAAATTAATAGATGCGTCCCCACTCCGAGTGAGGACTGCGTCTCTAAAACAATATGACCCCTGCGTTTATAAGACTTACATTCAGTCTTTGCTTCTGCAAATCAGTTCAACAGTACATTGGCATAAGCAGTCTACTGTTTACCTCTGGTTCAACAGTACACTGACAACCAGCTCAGAGAGTGAGGAAGTCTGGACTGCGTATCTAGACACTCACACGATCATCACTGGTGGCTTCAAAGGGTTTTATAGTACACTCACGAAGACCATACTCCAGAAGATCAAGCTCAGAGTATCTCAAATGATTGTCAGTCCAATCATGAGAAGTATGAATTCAACCAGAGTCCAAAGTATTTCGAAATCCGTCCCAGTCAACCGCAGAATATTGAAAACTTTTGAGGGAGTTCTGTAGGCTGTCTAAAAATCACTGAAGACAAGTCATCAAAAAGTAGAATCTAAACTCCAGACACAAGGCTACTCATCGCCACCAGCGCAGCACCAAGACGCGAGGGTTGAAACCCGCATCTCAATATCACTGCAAGGACCAAGACGCGGAGCGTGAAAGCCGCATCTCAACATTATCACAGTACCAAGACGCAGAGTCCAAACCCGCGTCTCACGTGAAGCTTGACGCAGAATTGGAAGCTCGCGTTTCTCAAGAATCACCTCAATGGTAAAACGCGAGGCCCAAAACTCGCGTCTCAGTTATAACTGCCCTCATTACTGGGTCAATTACTGCCCACGTAATGAGAGAGTTAACCCCCATTATGGAGTGTTTTTAGGGATACTTTTACCCCTGAAACCTCTATAAATAGCCCAGTTTGCTATGGAAGAGGGGTCGGAAAAATTTGATCAGAAGAACTTTGGTTGTATGTCGCAGAAAGACCAAGATCTCCAGCTAAAAGAAAGAGAGAGTTCAACTCTTCTAACAACTTGTCGCGTACAAGTTTGTTTTTGCCTACAATCTCTTTAAGATTTTTGCTGGACAGAAGCTGTGTTACTTTGTCCACCATCCAAAGAGAGGATTCCTAAGAGATCCTGACGTTCACCCGATCAATGAAAAACAAGATTCACTTTCCATCGCCACATCAAGAACCCGGCATTAAACAAAGGGGAGATTTAAGCTTGAATATCTCCCCTCTCTTGTGAAAGGATTATTGATCCGCTGTAATTTTCTTTACTATCAAATAAAGAATTTACCCCTCGATCTTTAATTTTTCCTCACCAAACAAGCACACTTAGTCAGATTCATCTCCAATAGGTTTTCTCTCAATATTATTTGAAGCTTGTTCCTTGAGAGAGATCAAAGTGTTCCACACTGCAAAAATGAAATCACAATGAGAAATAATAGATAAATATTATTTACTTAGTGTGTGCTCAAGTGCATTCATGGCTTGTGCATTAGCCTCTAAGTACATGCCATTATCAACAAAAATTTTTTGGTAGTGGCAAGATACACATACAATCCTAGGGCTTAAAGGTAAGCACTGATCTTAAATTTTCACATATCAATGTTAGAAACATCATACATGGGTGGAGTAAGATAATCCATGAGTGTAAACTAATCTGTGTGTAAAATAAATATATAGACTAGCAAATGAGGATCACATTTCTAAGTGGTTGAACCAAATATCAGGAGCGCTAACTCTGATACTAATTGAAAAATACACTTACAGGGTGTAGTGCTAATCTAATGACAAATAATGAGGAATTAAAACTTTTACACTAACACACAATGTGTAACCAAGAGTGGGTCCGAATCCCCCATGAAGGGCTCTGAAACTTCTCCTCACGATTCCTCTGAATTATGAGTTGAGATGCTTCAATAGATCTGTTGGTTGAATACTAGTGTGAGCACACAAACAATATCTAGTATGTATGGATATGAGCAATAATGACAATACAGGATGTAAAGATAGTGGAGAGTTAAGAGATAGAGAGATCCAAATGCAAACACAATAATATATTTTGAGGTTCGAGCCAGTGCTCTATGTCCCTGCTTTCACACAAAAGGATTTTCATTATCCACAAAGGATCTTCCACAAAGGGACCTCCACCAACGAATTATAATAATACAAATAAGGAGTACACAACTCTAACTCTCACATATCTCTACACAAAAGGGTAGGCACAAAGCCAAGTACAAAGAAAAGAAAAATTTACAACTTAGTGATCACAAAGATCACAAACACAACTTAGTGATCCCAAAAATCACAAACAAAATCTCTCACAATACAAGATCCTAGAGGAGAATTTGCAATGAAAAGCTCAAGCATATAAGTGAACAAAGATTTTGGAAAAGAAACACAAAGAGAAAACACTTGGGAAAACTCTAGAAATGGTATAAAATTTAGAACAAGAACCTAGAATCCCAAAACTTGTTTTCTTTTAATTTTCTAAAACTTTGAAATAAATAAAGATAAAGAACTTTAGCACCAAAAATTTATTTAAAAACTCTTCAGAAAGTAAGCAAAATGGCTCTTGAAATCTTGTTGAAAATCTTGAGAAAAACTGGCCAAGAAAATCCCTTTATATAGGCCAAACAAAACTAGCCGTTAGAGGCAGAACCTAGGCCAAACTTGTCTGTCAGTCGACCGTCCGATCGACCAGCCAACAGTCAGATTTCTAACTGTTAGGATTGTCGATCGACTGTCTGGTCGACTGCACAAAAACCCATCTCTGTCGGTTGACCGCTCGGTCGACCGAGCCAAGCCCGAAAGTGGGCTTGAGCCAGTCGGTCGATCGCACTTTGGGCTCATGCATGTGTGCATGTTGGTCGACCGGTCGGTCGATCGCAAGCAACCCCAGAACACATTTTTCAGTTTTTTTTAAACCTTTTTAAATTTATTTTAAATTTCATAAAGTCTCCATAAAATTCACAAAAATAAGTTCATTGAAATGCTATGTAGTACAAATATGCGTGATAAAAAATAAATACGTATTACAAACATGTGAACTATTTTTGTGGTAAATAAATTAAGACATAAATCAAAGTTAGTATTTTCCAAAAACCAACTTCTAAATGAAAATCCGATTTTTCTATAAAGTTGTATAAATACAAAAATAAGTTATTGAAATACATTTGAAGTATAGTATATATGAAAATGATTCAATATACATAGTAAATGAAATATACTATTTTTGACAATAAGCTCCAAAATAAGTTTGATAAAAAAACGAAACTTAAAATACATGAATTAGTTACATCAAAATAAGTTATCTAAACAATATGAAGTAACAATGTATATGAATGAAATCAATGCACATGTTAAATCATGTAAACTTGTTTTGATGAAATCTATTCATGAAACTGAAAGATGTATTATTGAAAATTCAAAAACACAGATGTATTCATGATAAACTAAAATGCATAGAAATAAATTTTTATAAACATATGAAGCTCAAGTATGTGTGATAGAATCCAATACATATTGTAAACTATAAAACTTAATCTATTGAGATAAAAATCATGTAAACATAATCTTTTAAAGTTAAAGTAGTTAAACCGAAAACACAAAATATTTAACATAAAAGACAATATATAAATTTTGTGTATGTATATAAGCTTGAGCGTCCACAATTAATCTATCCTTTACATTTTATCTAAAACAAAAATCTTAAACTTACAAACTTAAACTCAAGTCTTCTTGAAAATCTTCATCTCCATCTTGACTTGACCCAAACTTGGTCCATGAGCTAGACTCTTCTTTTGAATACTTGAACGATCTTGAAGCGCGAGCTCTTGAATCAACACGTGTTAGCTTCAAAAGTTGACTTCGAATCCTTTACTGAAGCTAAACATCGACTAAAATCTGATAAATATCTGAAACTTAATAAATACAAGATCATTAGTACTATAACTACATGAGCTAATTATTATCAAAACTAGAGTGATGGGCCTTTGGATCAACAACATTCCTTCCAGCAAAACCAAAATAAAATCTTTAAGAAGAAATCCTACCTCCACAATGAGAATCCTATCAACCTTCAAAAGAAGGAAGGAGCTGAAAGGTATGCCTACTTTGTTTATGGGCAAACCAATCATATTGTCAAAGATTGCTTTTACAAGAAGACTGAGCCACCTAAACTTAGGAGAGAGGACCTCTAATACCCAAATCTCAAGTCAATATGGTGAGTTTCAGTACTGTTGGGACTACTTTCAGGTCAGCATTCTTCGCTCCTTAAGTAAACATGACCTTCCAAGTAAATGATTGGTGGATTGACACTGGAGCTAACACATGTCTGCTCTTATCAATCTTTGTTTTTCACCTATAAGGTTTCAGATGGAGGAACTGTGACCATGGGAATAATATTGTGGCTCCTATTTTCAAAGTAGGTTGAATCAACTTGAAGCTGACATTCGAAAATAACTCTACAGGATATCCACCATGTACCTGAGATTAGAGAAATCTTATTAAAGCATCTTTATTAGTCCAGCAAGGCTATAAGCTTGTATTTGAATCAAATAAAGTTGTAATAATTAAGGGTTTTAATTTTATTGAAAAAGAATTTCTAAATGATGGCTTATTTAAATTGAATGTTAAAAATTTTAACCTTGCACCTCCAACAGTTTTAATATTGAACTCTCTGTGACTTGGCATCAACTCTGGGACATGTGAATTACAATTCAATGAAAAGATTGATGCATCTAAATTTGATTCCCAAGCTAAATATCAATGATCATAACAAATGTGAAATCTGTGTAGAAACTAAACTTTCTAAGAAATCTTACAAAACTATAGACAGAGATTATGAGATATTAAAACTCATTTATAGTGATGTCTATAATTTTAAAGAACTTCTAGAGGAAGTAACAAATATTTTATGACCTTTATAGATGACTGTTCAAAATTATGTCACCTCTATCTTACTAAGACAAAGATGATGAAGAAATTAATAAATTCAAGATCTATAAGACAGAATTTAAAAATCAATTAGAGAAGAACAATAAAAAGATTTAGATCAGATAGAGAGGTGAGTATACTTCAAATGAACTAAAACAATTATGTGAAGAAAATGGAATAATTCATGAGATGACTGCTCTATACACTTCTAATCTAATGGAGTAGCAGAAAGAAAGAACGACACCTTAATGGGTATGGTAAACTCAATATTGATTAACTTTGATATGCCAGTGAACTTGTAGGGGAAGCCCTTATGATTGCTTGCTATATCCTGAATAAAATACCTTCCAAAGACTCAGACGAAATTCCTTATACACAATATGAAAAAAATAAATCCTAATCTAGATTACTTGAAAGTGTGTGTTTGGGGGGGGGGGGGGGGGGGGGGGTTAAGAAAGGTTAAGATTCCAGAGAAAAAGAAAAAGAAGATTGGGCCAAAAACATAAAATGCAATATTCATAATTATGCATCAGATAGCAATGTCAATGGTTTCTAGTTATCAACTCTGAGGTTAGTGACATAGCGAACAATACTATAGTTGAAGTTAAGAATGCCTATTACTTTGAAAACATCTTTTTCTATGAAACTAGAGTTAATACAAATGTAAATGAAGAGAATCTAGATTCAAATTCCAGTAAATTAGTAAAGTAAGACCTTTAGAAGAAGAAACTCAAGCTAAACTTAGGAGAAGTAAGAACCAGAATAAAAAAAGTTCATGAATATTTCTATGCATTACTAGTAGAAGACTCTCCTACCACTTTTGAAGATGCAATAAAAATCATTAGACTCTCCCATTTTGAAAGAAAGTTATAGATAATGAGATTTAATTTATAGTTCAAAATCACACTGGGAGCTTACTGATCTTCCTCTTGGTCATAAAACTATAGGATGCAAATGGGTATTTAAAAAAAAAAACTCACACCTGATGGTACAGTGACAAATTCAAAGCTAGACTAGTGCTAAGCGATTTATCCAAAAATCTAGCATAGACTGTTTTGATGTTTATTGTCCAATAGATAGGATAACCACCATTAGGATACTCATACCTTTAGCTTTCATTCACAAGTTAATTATACATCAAATGAATGTAAACACTACATTCCTAAATGAAAATCTAGATGAGAAAATCTACATGAACCAACTCGAGGGGTTTATTGCATTTGTACAAGAGACAAGGTGTGTAAGTTGATTATATCTTTATATAGTCTCAAACTAGATCCTAAACAATGGCTCATGAAATTTGATGAGATCTTGTTATCATATGGATTTGAAATAAATCAAACTGATGAATGTGCGTATCGTAAAGTAGATGAGAACAATAATATAATTTTATGCCTGTCTGTTGATGACACATTAATCTTTGGTTCTAACATGCAAATGATAAATGATATCAAATATTTTTATCACAAAACTTTGATATGAAAGACCTAGGACAAGCTGATCTAATTCTTAATATTAAAATCTTGAAGAATGATGATGGATATGGATTATCTAAATTACATTACTTTGAGAAAATCCTTGAGAAATTTTATGATCTAAACTGCCAATATGTTTCCCCTCCCATGATCCTAACTTGCATTTAAGAAAAATACAAATCATCCTATGCTACAAAGGGAGTATGTACAAATAATAAGATCACTAGGATTTTTGACAAACTACACTAGACCTGACATTATTTATGCAGTAAATAGACTTAATAGATACACATCAAACTCTGTTGAGAGTCACTGGAGTGCATTAGAGAGAGTCTGAAATACCTTAAGGAACTATGACATATGATTTACACTGTAATGAATATCCATCAGTACTAGAAAGTTACTCAGATGCAAATTGGATTAGTGACTCAGTAGATGTAAAATCTACCACAGATTTTATATTTCTTTTAGGAGGACGAGCAGTCTCCTGGAGCTAAACATGCAGTAATTGTTAGAAGCACAACAAAATCAAAATGATAGCTCTAAACGCTACTAGTATAGAAGCTGAATGGTTAAAAGACCTGTTGATTGAAATTCTTTTATTAGAAAAAACCATTACCAACTATTTCTATTCATTGTCATTGTAGGTCAGTTATTGACAAATATCATTAAGAGAATGCAAATGTGAAAATGAATCGACACTTGAAAGTGCGACAAAAATCTTTGAGATATAAGATGAAAAATCATATGATAGTCTTAAATTTTGTGAGATCTGAGAAGAATCTTGCAGATCATCTAACCAAAGGCTTATTTAGGGCAGTGGTCCTAGAATCGTCAAGGGGGTGAGGTTAAACCCATAAGAAAAAAAATCAGTGCAGTAGAAACTCAAACCCACAGAGTTCTATCCCTAGGACAATCAATACTCATAAAAGCAAAAGGAAGATTGAGTGTAAACTCTTATAGGTTCAAGACCTATGAGGCCGGATGCTTACTTGCTTGCATCCTTATTAGGACTTACATATATGTGTAGTTGTGAGGCCACATCTATGAGACTAGGGTTGCTCCCTAGTAGCACACATGAAGAGATACTTGTGCAAGGCCATTTCTAGCGAAAACCATTTAAAATCCTTCTACAACTATACCATGTATGAATTTGTAAAAATTTGATAAATGAGACTGGTTCAAAGCGTAGTCCACCAAGCTCTCACAGATCTATACAATTGTCATTAAGTAAAGATTCAAACCAAAAGGTATCTACACCTATTGCATGGTAAAAGGAAACAATCGAACTTGTCTTTAGAAGAGTTTTAAAAAAATTTTAAAGTTTTAAATTATGTGGTATATTGTTGGAGTTTTGTAATTTAAAACTTGGTTTGAATTATAACACTTTTGCATCTCATTTTTCTTTTTATTTTTTGAATATTTTAATTGTGTAAGCTTACAATTAATTGCCACCTAAATTCAAATATGGTCAGACACTGCCAACCAATAAAGCACATTTTAATTGTGACCAGCATGTAATTAATCAACTACTTACCAATTAAACACATTCTAATTATACCTAGCCAATTAAAGATATTTTTTTAATGGCAAAGTTATTATACATATTTTCTCATGTGTCTAATTTTAAACCAAACAATTTTTTAAATAATCTTATAAATATCACCTCCCTAATAGTGAAAAACCCAGAAGAAAAATTAATATTGCTCTCTGTATCACTCTCAGATTTTTTTTTTCCTCTTTTAAATTTTTAATCTCTGCTGGTTCCTAAAAAGTTTTAGAAGTATTCACAAAAGTTTTCTTGAAATCTATGCTAACAAGAAGGAGGTCACCTGATCGAGGCTCATTGTATCTTTGAAATTATTGCCGCGAAGCCCTCGCGTGAAGGGGGCAATTTGATTCTTGGTACAATACCTAACACGTTTCGATCATCAGGCTAAATTCTTTTTCCATATAATTTTATTTACTCTGATTTTAATTTTGACTTTGATTTTAAAAATAGCCTCAGATATAAATACTTTTCTAACAATAAAAATGTCCGTCCACCTAACATATAAATAGAATTTCTTCTCTTCTCTTCATTTTCTCTTCTAAAAGATTCAAACACATGAGCTAATGAGCTAAGGAAGAGAGCTCTCCTCATGCGCTCTTCCCTCTCTTTAAGGCAAACAAACTGACGCTTCCATGTGAGAGTAAACTTTTGAAAACTATCTTTTTTTGGGTACACGTGAAACCATAACAAAATAAAAGGCAATATTCTCGATTCGCCTAAATGAACAACATAGTATCATTCCAAAAAGCGATTTCTATATTGACCAATCAACCTTTGACAGAAGATAAACAAGCTGCTCACAGAGAGAATATTGCAAATCTACAAATGAAGAATGTTGGAAATTTGCAATATCATTACTTAGATATGAAACATGAAGAAACTAAAAAAAAAAAAAAGAAATTAAGAAAGAAATACAAATCAATTTCAAGGGAAAATACAAAAGTAGATCTTCAAATCTTGTAGGCATCAATTTTGCTGACAGGAAAAATATATATATATGGCTGTTTTTGGACTGCACAATAAAGTCCATAAAGATGCATGCATGTACATATATATGTTGCAGCCTGCAACACAAGCTCATTAATTTCTCTTATTAACAGCAGAATGGTAGTAGCACTTATATATATCTAAATAGTCTGCTGGTGGTATATAAATCATCATATTACAAAGGTTGGAAGCTCCCCCAGCTCTACCATTTTCAGTTTATTATCTACAGATCCCTGTAACCTATGTTCGTGTGTGTGTGTGTCTATATATATATATATATATATATATATATATATATATATATATAATATATTATATATATATATGTGTGTGTATATATGCAATCAAATACTATAAAGGACGTGTAGATCACTTCCAGAGATCAATTTGGCAGCTAGAGTTTGAAGTTGACGCGTATTCACCCACGGCTTCTTGCTTGTCGGCGACCTGAAAGTTTGGTTCTCTGGAGTCATCAACGTCTTGGCTGAGCTGCGATGCAACAAACTTATCGAGCACTGTCCAATCTGTGACTTGTTCCACCGAATTAACGGAGATGATCTGAAGCTGGTGGTGTCCTGCGTCTTCAAGTGCATTGCCTTGGTATTAATGTATGCGGGGAGCTTGGGGCTCTCGAGCTGAGCGAGCTGGAGGAATAAGGAGTGATCATGGGGCATCATGCTGTTTGTGTAGTGAAGCTCGAGCTCGGGCTTGCAAGAATAGAGGTGGTGTTGGTGGTGGTGGTATGCTGCAATATTCTCGGGTTGGGAAGGGATAATGATCCTTTTTGGCGAATCGAGTTCTGGGATGAAGGAGACTTGTTCGTCATACCAGCTGCAAGGTGACTCATGCTGGCTTGGTCTTCTTACTGCGGCTACTCGCTTCTTGAACGCACGGCAGACTACCCATCCCTCTTCCTGAAGAAGGGAAATGCTTAGTTCAGTAAAGAATTCTCAGAGAGATGGAATGCTTGGTTTCCAGGCTCGAACATTATATATATCCAGGTATAAAATACTGTATGATGGTTTTTCTAAAGCTTTTTAATGTAGAATGAAATTTTTAAGATTAATTGTGATTTATATAAGAGAACAAGTACAATGAAAGGTCACATTAACGAAATAATATATATGGTTAATATTGAATTCTCCATTTGAATATGATATATATGTACAAATATATTGGTGATAGATATGTACACTGTAATAACATTTGAGCTACAATCTAATATTGAGCTATATATACTGGCACTTCGAATAATGGAATAAAAAATTTAAATCTCTCAAAATGCTACGTAATTTGTATGGGTGTCCTCAGATCATCTTCTAGGTTATACATTTATTGATATATACACAGAGAGAGAGAGAATTAGAAAGAAAAAATTGTAGAATGACATTAATTACTTTTGAATTAAGAAGATTTATGTTGCATCCCATGTTACCATGAAATGCCAGTATGGAAACTTATATAGAATAAGACTCTGAGCTATATAGCATGCACCAGATTCAGTAGCTTGCCAGGACAATAATTACTACGTCATATATGTGCATTCCTAAGTTTTGTCCTTATTTTCTGAGAAAACCATTTTAAAGGTAATTAAATATGATTATTTAATCTGTCTAGATAGAAACTTTGAACATTAATTAACCTTATTTTCTCAAAATATCCCGAAACCTAGAAAACATACTACAACTATAAATAAATGAAGAATATCAAGTCAAATTTGTAACTTATCGCATTTTATTTTTCAAAGTGATTAGAAAGTAAAATAGATATTTATGCATTATCATTGGACAAGTTTGTGCATGCAATTTTTATTTTTTCTATTTCCTCGCACCATATTATATGCGCACATATATATACATATATATAGAGATAGACTTGTGTAGTTCCGGAAGGATTCGAGGCCGAATCCTTCCCACTCAAATACCAATATCCAACATTCAAATACAAGATCCACTGCATTGAAGTTGATGCATGTTATTTAAAGTAACTAAAAATCAAGTATTTTGAATACTTTTGCCCATCCATCAAGCGCGCAAAATGGACGGCCGAAAGTAGTAAGTTGGTTAGATCTATTCTTTAGACATACAAATTCTCGATTCGGTCATTTGATCATGATCTAAACATTTAAAACCCCCTACAAACCAATTTTTGTTAGGTTTCAAATGTTTTACATTGTTAAACTAAACAACTCACTATTTAAGTTGTCTATTTTTTTCCTAGTTGATGCATGTGTAAAAAGTATTTATAATACTTGATTTTTGAATTATAGATACTTGAAATAATATAGATCAACTTCAATGGATAGATCTTGTATTCGAATGATGTATGGATGTATTTGAGTGAGAAGGATTCGGGCTCGAATCCTTCTGGAACTACAAAAGTTTATCTCCATAAATACACACACACATACACACATATATATATATATGAGAAAAAACCTCATCCGCCAGTTGAGATACTCTCTCAGCTGGCGGTGATATGGTTGAATTTCAGCCACAGATCCTGGTCGCAGCACTACTATGATCACAATATTTTAAGAAAACTGATACCGAAGTCGCAGCATTTTTGTGAGAACTGCTACCACATTCATAGTGTTTTTGTGAGGACAACTATCATGGTCGCAGTATTTTTTGAGGACCGCTATCATGGTCGCAGTACTAATTAGACTGAGAATATCTAAAAATTTTTAGGACTACGACTAGATCGCAGTGCCAGCTGAGAGAGTTCTCTCGGCTGGCAGCTGAAGTACAAATACCTCTCTCTATATATACATAATTATAGAGAGAGAGCTTGTGTAGTTCCGGAAGGATTCGAGCCCGAATCCTTCCCACTCAAATACCAACATCTGACATTCAGATACAAGATCCACTACGTTGAAGTTGATCTATTATTTGATGTAACTAAAAATAAAAAATTAGTATTTGAATACTTTTTGTCCATCCATCAAGCGACACAAAATGGACGACTGAAAGTAGTGAATTGGTTAGATCTATATCTTTAGACATACAAATTCTCGATTCAGCCATTTGATCATGATCTAAACATTAAAAAAACACTACAAACCAATTTTTGTTAGGTTTCAAATAT
The DNA here is from genome assembly GCA_038442645.1 of Agave tequilana. NCBI lineage: Eukaryota > Viridiplantae > Streptophyta > Magnoliopsida > Asparagales > Asparagaceae > Agave > Agave tequilana. The sequence goes on from JAVJIF010031450.1 coordinate 62,185, forward strand.
TCTACACATTGAACTAACCAACTCACTATTTAAACTGTCCATTTTTTCCCTACTTGATGCATGGGTAAAAAGTAAAAATACTTGATTTTGACTATAGATACTTGAAATAATATAGATCAATTTCAACGTAATGGATCTTGTATTCACATTATGTATGGTTGTTTTTAGTGGGAAGGATTCAGACTCGAACCCTTCTGGAACTACACAAATCTATCTCTCTCTCTCTAAAGAGAGAGAGACTTGTGGCTTTGGGTATTAATATTTGCACAACATACCCAATTAGTGTTTTCCGTTGATAAATTACATAGATGAGGATTCCAGATTGGATCAAAATTGCCACTTAAATAATATAGATATATACCTTTTACTTAGATCTATATCTTAAAACATGCAAATTCTCGCTCTAGCCATTTGATTATGATCTAAACATTTTAAAAAACCCTACAAACTAATTTTTGTTAGGTTTCAAATGTTTTATACTGTTAAACTAACCAGCTCACTATTTAGGCCGTCCATTTTTTTTCTTAATTGATGCATGGGCAAAAAGCATTCAAATACTTGATTTTTGGTTTATAAATACTTGAAATAATATGGATCAACTTCAATGGAGTGGATCTTGTATTCGAATGCAGGATGTTGGTATTTGAGTGAGAAGGATTCGGCCTCAAATCTTTTTGAAAGGACACAAGTCTCTCTCTCTCTCTCTCTATATATATATATATATATATATATATTATATATATATATATATATATATATAATATATATATATATATAATATATATATATAGGGTAGAGTTACAATGCACATAGGTGTAACTAAGTTAAGTTACACACATCTCTTAACCCCACAAAAAAAGCATATTTTTTAAACACCTTATAGGGACCACTCACTGAGGGTGCCATTGGATCGGATACGGATAGGATATTACTTTTAACATATCCGTATCTGCACCCAACCTTCAGATACGGATATGGATACAGATATTGGCGGATGTGAAAAAATGATATTCGTATCCATCAAAATCGGATTTGAATCCGATATTAGCGGAACGGATACGGATACTAATCGGATATGTAAAAATGGATACGGTTAAGGATAAATTAAATAGACATACTTGTATTACTTTTTATCTCATCTACAACAATATTAAATGTGATACATATTTTGATATTATTGTGTACATATCAATGCTTCCACCGTATCCATTGTCATTCGACTTCTATAGCAATAGATTACACGAGCTTCAGTGTTAAATATCGATTCGGATGCCTCGATTGATATCGAAATACTCAGAATATCTCGTGCTACTCTTACAAGAATTGGATACTTTCCACTATTATTTTTTCACCAACTCAAAATATCAAATTTATTGTCTCATTCCATTGAAGAATAGTCTCTTTCATACGAATATCATTATCAAGCATCCAACCTTCGAATATCGAATCGGATACGGATATGATATTACTTTTACCATATCCGTATCCTCACCTAACTTTTAAATACGGATACGAATATGGATACTGGTGGATGTGAAAAAATGATATATGTATTCGGGTTGGAGGCGGATTCAGATACAGATATCCGCGGATAATACGCATCCGATGGCATCCCTACCACTCACCCTAATTTTTGTTTGTATCTCACCAAGAAATTTTTTTGTGATTAAAAATGGTGTGTATAACTTAACTTAGTTATACCTATTTGTATTGTAACTCCACCATATATATATATAATATATATATATATATATATATATATATATATATATATAGGGTTACTGTACCTCAGCCGACGGCTGAGAGAGTTTCTCAGCGGCGGTGATGTGGCTGAATATATGCCACATATCGGTCGCAAAGTGTTGGCGTCAAAAAAAATCAAAAAATCTCGCCTAAAGAATCGTGAATCAAATTGACAAAAATACTCCTTTTTTACTTCTAAACTAGCATAAACTCATCCACAAACAAAATTTACCTAAAGAATTTTCAGTTGAATATATCTACAATTATAAATTTCCTAATCTACTACATCGAAAATATAATAGAAAAAATTTGGATCAAGATAATGTGAAATAAACAGCATCATTGAAAAGTAAAAAAACATGTTTGAAACATAAAAAAACTATTGTTTTTTATTTAATTTTTTATATTATTTTATTTCGTGTCATTTTCAACTCATATAGGTTTAATAAAAGAAATTGAAATAAATAGAAAAATGAAATTTAATGGGGGCAACCATATATTGATTTTTCTATTACAATGCACAGTGTAAAAATAATGAAATATAATGGTTAATTATTTCGCATTCCTTAAATACAAAAAATTCATAACAGACGAAACATGATATCGTTCAGCACCGACGACAGACGTTGTCTTTTTTCACATGCCTTATGTAACAAAATTCTGACCGTTTTACAAAGTCTGCGATCATAGTCGTAATCATAGTATAAAAAACTTTCGAACATTACGACCATGGTCGCAGACATAATATAATATAACTTTCAATTTTATATGACGACTGTGACCTAGTCGCAGTCATAGTATAACAAAACTTTCTATCACTACGTCCATGGTCGCAGACTTAATATAATATAACTTTCAATTTTATATCACGTCTGCGACCCTAGTCGCATTCCTTATTCGCATAAAATAACAGACGAAACATGCTATCGTTCAGCACTGCGACCTCATTCAGCACTGCGACCAAAGTCACAATCTTTTTTCACATGCCTTATGTAACAGATTTTTGATAATTTTACAAAGTAGATTAGCCATGCGACCCTGAGATCAGTTCGCGTATATCACATCTTATAAATACTATATTAATTACACTGAATTAAATGAAGTAATTAATATTCTATCTACCGTGATACAACAACAGTCTCGAAAAAAGAGATGCACTAATATAATCTCAATAAAGGAAAGATGTGCACCATACGTAATCTAAAGATATAGAAAAAATATTCTGTAAAAAGTTAATTTGTACTTCACGTAGTAAACATCTGGAAAAAAGGAACTCTTCAGATTCTCCCGCCATAACTCTTCAATTAAATATTTAATTTTTTTACCACTTCTTACAATACTCAAACCGTCACCTATACAACAATTATTATTACTATTCATGTTCTTCACATTATTGACCTTTATATAGTGCTTGTAACTAATATATTATCTCATATCTAAAAATTATATTTTTGCTCTTCCTTTTCAATTTGATTTCAAAAACTTCCAGAAAAACAATTCATTCTTGAATCATGTCTTCCCCATCTTCTTCCTCTGAACACTCAGATTTCAATTTCAATCATTCCCCCACCGGTCCTCTTTCTTCAGGATATTCTAGTGAATCTGATACCAGTCTGGATTTCACTCCTTTTGACTATCTCACTACATCAAAAATAATTTTAAATGATCCTCCTCTTCATGAGGATGATGAAGTTTTCAAGGAGCTTAATGAGGAGGAAATTATTCCTCTGCCGCTTGACAGAGACATGCTTGATGAAAGCATGTCCTCTGATGCTGGAGGCTCGCTTTCTCGACACGGATCGGACGAAGAGCTTGATAGAGACAATCCATTCTGGGAGTTTATCGATGAACCAAAAAACCCTCAAAAAAGAGGAAGATGATGAGGAAATAAGTGATGAACAGGAAGACGAGGAGAATGAAAACGACGAATCTGCTTATGATGGTGATGACGACGAGAATTAGGATTTCCTAATCTTTCTTCTTTTAAGAGCTTTTAATGCTCTTTTTTTGTAAGGTCTCTTTCAGACCATATTATGTTATAAATAAAAATTTACTTCTATCTGTAAAATAATCTTTCATATTTTTAAATACATATAAAGTATACCGTATAGTTATTCTTCTGCATCTTATCTGCGATAATGGTCGCCAGTACTCATATAATAATTACATATGAAACTGCGACCACGGTCGCTGTCCAGTCATAAACAGTTTGATCGTTTTGCATTCAATAAAGTTAAAAACAGCTACCATGGTCGCAGTCCAAAATTAAACTATATAAACAGATAATACTACAAACATGATCGCTGTCCTCTCAAATCAGTATATTTCACTGTATATCACAAATTAGAAAACTGCGACTGCTGTCGTTAAACACTGCGACCATAATCGCAGTCCTACTTCGCATGCAATAAGTAAAAAAAATTCGTAGTTTATAGGCGGCTGAGACAACAGTTACAGTGAAGAGAAAATATATAAAATCATACGTAAACTGCGACTATAGTATCAGTCCTTAGTCACTGTTATTACATTTAACTTAGCAAAAAGTTCATCTACAAAAAATGCTGTCGTGAGTACTGCGACCATAGTCGCGGTCCTTGATCGCATGCTATATGTAAAAAAAAAATTAATAGTTTATAGGCGGCTGAGACAACAGTCACAGTGAAAAATAAATATATAAAATAATACGTAAACTGCGATTAATATCAGTTCTTAGTCACCGTTATTACATTTAACCTAGCAAAAAAAAAACGTCCACGACTTGCTCTCGTTAAGCACTGCGATCATAGTCGCAGTCCTTGTCCGCATTCAATATGTAAAAAAAAAATAATAATTTATACATTACATGCGAAAAAAAGTAAACTGCGACTATATTCAAAATCAGTAAATTTCAAATTAGTAAACAAAAAAATAATAAAGAAGCATTCAAATTAGTTTCGTGATTTGATGAAATTGGTTGCAGTTTGGCCGCAATTATAAAAGATAATTGTGACAATATTGACTAACGTCAGAAATATAAAAAAATAATAAACTATACAGATCCACTTTCTTTTACCGCAGGGACATTTAGTAATTTAAACTGTTTCAATAGGCGGGGCGTCCTTTCTAGTGTGGCTAATAATGTGCCATGTCACCGCAGGCTGAGAGGGTCTCTTAGCCGTCGGCTGATACATTTCTCTCTCTCTCTCTCTATATATATATATATATATATATATATATCTATATATATATATATATATATATATATATAGAGAGAGAGACTTGTGTCATTCCGGAAGGATTCGAGGCTGAATCTTTTCCACTCAAATACAATCCTACGACATCCTAACGCAAGATTCACTCTGTTAAAATTGATCTACATTATTTCAAGTGACTAAAAATCAAAAATTATATATTTTGAATACTTTTTGTCCATCCTTCAAGTAGGCGCAAATAGACGTTCGAAATAGTGAGTTCATTAGTTTAACAATGTAGAATATTTAAAATCTAACAAAAAAATTGGTGTGTGTGAGGGTTTTTAAGGTTTAGATCATGATGAAATGGTCGGATCGAGAATTTTTATGTCTAGAGACATAGATCTAAGCAATATGCTATTTTCGACTGTCCATTTTTTGCCTACTTGATAGAAGAGTAAAAAGTATTTAAAATACATGTTTTTGATTTTTAATTACTTGAAATAATATAGATCAATTTTGACGGAGTGGATCTTGTACTCGGATGATGTATGGTTATACTTGAGTGGGAAGGATTTGGACTCGAATCCTTCCAGAACTACACAAGTGTGTGTGTGTGTGTGTGTGTGTATGAAAAAAGTATACCTTAGCCATCAGTTGAGAGACCCTCTCAGCAGGCGATGACGTAGCTGAATCTCAGCTACAAATTCTGGTCACAGCACAACTATGATCGCAATGTTTTTGTGAGGATCGCTGTATGACACGGAAAAGAAGGATGTGCAAAATTCCTTGAATCAGATGAAAAATTACAACAGACTAATCTTCCGGTTACAAGGGAGGGAGAATATTGAATCTTGAATTCCCCTTTGTTTAATGCTGGGTTCTTCGTGTGGCGGTGGAGAGTGAATCTTGTTCTCCGTTGACCAGATGACCGTCCTTCTGGGATCTCCTCTTTGGCCGGTAGAAAGAGTAACTCAGCTCTGTCTACCAAAACTCTCAAAGAGAAGGTAGGCGAAAGCTAGCTCGTACGCAGCGAACTTGCTGAAGAGTTGACCTGCTTCTTTTCTCTCTGTGTCGCCCTCTTGTTGCCGATTGCCAGAAGTTTAACCTTGATGCTGATCGCCCAAAAAGTCCTCTCAAAAAGTTCTCCCCTCCCTTCATAGCGACGGGGCTATTTATAGAGTTTTAGGGGGTGATCGTGCCCCCTAAAAGTGCTCCACGAGGAGGGGCCACTTCCCGCTACTTGTGCGGTGACTGGCCCCGTAATCCGGGTGGTTACAACTGCTGAGACGCGGGTGTTGAGCCAACGCGCCTTGATGCTGAGACGCGGGCCAATGCGCCTTGACGCTGAGACGCGGGCCAACGCGCCTTGATGCTGAGACTCGGGCGATAGTACCAACGCGCCCTGACGTTGAGACGCGGGCCAACGCGCCTTGATGCTGAGACGCAGGCAATAGTGCCAACGCGCCTTGACGCTGAGACGCAAGTGATAGTCCCTCGCGTCTAGAGCTTGAAACTTTGCTTTTCAATGGCTTGTCCTCTAATAACTTTTGGACAGCCTACAGAACCCCCTCCAAAGTTTTCGATATTCCGCAGTTAACTGGGACGGATTTCGAAATACTTTGGATTTTAGCCATATTTGCTTTCATGATTGGACTGTTAGTGCTCCGGGTTTGATCTTATCTGGAGTTGGTCTTCGTGAGTGTACTGTTTGAACTCTTTGAAGCCATCAGAGTTGATCACGTTGAGTGTGTAGATGTACAGTCTCCCGATTGCTTTTAAGTCTGTCACGGGTGCGCTTTAAACCAAGAGTGGTTGGTCTTCTGCTTGTGCCAGTGTACTGTTGAACTGATTCGCAGAAGCAGGGACTGAACGCGGGTTCCTTTTTGAAAAGCGGAGATGAGACTGCTTTAAAGACGCGACTTCTTAGCGAGACGCGACCTTTTGGCACGGAAACGCGACTGATCTTCATAAGGCAGACGCGATGTTCAGCTGAAGACGCGAATTTCGGAGAGACGCATCTTTTGAATATAGACGCGATTGTCTGGGCGCATTTATGGCGATGCTGACAGGGATATCCATCGAAGAGACATGGCCGTCGGGTGCGAGTCCGTGCCACGTCATGATTGCTCTGCCAGTTGGCCTGGGGAACCGACGGGATTTCGCCTTTTGGGCGCGGGATTTCCTGGCGCATTAAATGATCCGTGCCACGTGTCGAGCGACGATTCACTGCCGAGTCGTTGCGCATGATCTTCTCTGTGCGTTAAAGTGATATTGTTTCCACGCGTCGAACAAAGATTCGCCGCAGAGTCGTGGCGCATGATCTTCTCTATGCGTTAAAGTGATTTTGTTCCACGCGTCGAACAGAGATTCGCCGCAGAGAATTCATCGGGCCATACGCTGCGTATCTTCGCGAATCCTTGTGCCTATAAAAGGCCACGGTTGGGAAGATTCCTCTTCTTCTCCGAACGCACTCGCTGATAGAATTGAGAAAGAGAATTTCCCTTTCCGTTCATCTGTTTGAACTTGGATCGAATTAGCAATGGCACCCAAGACCAAGCCGACTGCTTCTTCTTCAAAGGCGACCGTCGCCGAGGCCCGGAGGGGCAGCTCCTCCTCTGCGCAGGATATTGTTCTCCAAGGTATCCAAGGTAACTGCCTTTTAGGCGTGATTTTCGCCATTAAAGGAAGTTCAAAGAACTCTTAAGAACCCTTAACACACAATTTTAAATCGTGTTTGACTCCCAGACGCAGTCTTTGGGTTGATAACCGAGGCGCGGGTTTGATGACCCGGTGCCATTAGGTCCTGTATTTTGGACCCTTCACTTAGAATATTTCTAATTTGAAGGGTTTAAACGCGGATTTTGATCCTTGCGTTCTGCAACATCAGGTGCTGGTTCTTGCGGTCTGGCGCCTGAGTCCAAGTACTTGAATCTCATAAGTCTTGGTTTGCAAAACGCGGACCTTGCAGGTCGGTCCTTGGACGCGGATTTGATAATTCCTGCGTCCAGTATCTCCTCTGCGTTTGGACGTGGATTCGCAGGTCTGGACGCGGATTTGATAATTCGTGCGTCCAGTGTCTCTTCTGCGTGGATGCGCAGGTCTGGACGCAGATTTGATAATTCCTGCGTCCAGTGTCTCTTCTGCGTTTAGATTATGAACACTTAGCATTTTTTCCTTGCTTTTGATAGAGTATCTAACTAAGTGTCCTTTTCTTTTTGCAGCGCCACACCCCACTACTTCACTTGCCAAGACGCGCCACTTTGGACATGTAGGTGGTGCTGACCGGGACTTGACCTTGTGTTACAAAGGACTGTTCCTGTGACTGCTGACAAGTCGCAGGCTCGTGAGGAGAGGCTCTCGAATGTTGACATGAGGACTCTTCGGGTGCTTATGACTGATGCAGCATTCACAAGGGATGCTGGCATCAAGCTGGAGAAGCCTGCCTTCTTCTTCGGAGATCGTATCCACGATGGCGGCTATCGCGTGTATGACGGAACTTACAAATGGCTCCGTCAAATAAGGGGTGGAAGATTCTTTCTTCCGAACATGGAGAGGATGTTCTCGCTGTCCTATTTCCAACACATATCCGTCCCTTGGAAGATGGAATGGGACCTCTCTCGATATGTCCCTGAGATTACTCTCGGTGATTTGGGCTCACATAAAGTACACCGTCATGATAGCCATGACAGGTCAGTTATCGGCCTTTCCCTGGGTCGCGCAAGTCTGAGGTTCCGGCTGGGGAGATACCACAACTTGGCACTACCTTCCTCAACGCATTCATGGAAGCGGAGGGTGACTATCCGGTTGGGTTCCGTGCGCCCGGGTGGGTCCGTTCACAGAGAATTATTGGTGGGGCAGAATGGTCGGCTTTGTCCTTACCGAGCTCGGGGATCTGCTAAAGCGTGTGTGGGACTGTACTCGGCAGTCAGAGCCGTGCAGTGGGGGATCCCTCAAAGCTCTCAGAACTTCTTCGGGGTTCTAGAGCGTTATAATTCTTTGACGGGGACGTTCTTCACTCCGGTCGGGGAGATGGGCCTCGCTCTGCACGAGCTGCATGAAGTCTCGGGATTGGCAACAGGGGACATTCCCTATGAGGAATATGTCCCGACCACTGTGGAGCTTCACCATTTGAAGGAGGAGTTTCCCCAAATATATGAGACCTACTGGGAAGTGCTATGTCACTTCCACATTTGCGGCCAAATAACCAAATGGCGGTCGCAGGGAGTCAAGCAACTGTCTTGGGCCAGTTACTTGTTCAACAACGTTAACAACAAAGACCATCTGATAACCCGATTGGCTCCCAGCTCTGATAGGGAGATTGAAGACAGGATCGACCAGGCTCCTGACAGTTTCTACACCACGGAGTCGAACGAGGACGGTTTCGACCCTGACTTGATTTTTGAAAGCTTTCACCATCAAGCCCGGACCCCTATCTCGATCGGGCGCTATTGGTGGGCTTTCTGATGCTGTGGCTGAAGCGTTGTGTGGTGCCCACGCTGCCACATGAAGTTATTGTTGCTGACGTGGTGTACCCGGCGGTGCTCCTGGCTCATGGCAACCCCATAGCCCTTCTCCCGGCCGTGGTGGCTGGCATTCAGAGCGGGTTGCGGGCGCTAACCAAGAGTTTCTGCGAGCCACCGAGGACTGCAGACTCCGAGGGAAAGCCGTATGTTGACTCAGAGGGGAATTCGACGGTGAAGCGTCCCAACCCTCAGGTCGAGCTGCCTTACACGTACCTCATGGCTTGGTACGTGATGCATTGCCCTTCCTTGATGACAGCGGTGCGTTGGAGGGAGAGTTCTGTCCCTTTTGTACAGCGGTTGGAGGGTTCGAGCTGGCGTGATTCTTATATATATTACGTCCGGAAGTGCCTTTCGGACCCTGCGAACTACCAGCTCAATCGTTGCCTCCCCCAGATCCCTGGTGCATCTTTCGGGGATCTACTTATTGATTCCGCAGGCCCAGATGGTTTTACGAGGTTATCCGCGGGAGCCTTCTGGTGGTTGCTCAATATTCGGCCTGGATATGTGCTTTTTCGGCAAGGGACGTCATGCACCATTGAGCCGTACATGCCGAATCGCTTCGCTCGACAGTTCGGCTATGATCAGCTCTATGTCGGGAACCCCAATGCTAGACTTGCCTTCGAAGGGAACCTGTTCGAGGGTGCTCGGGCCTGGTACTACAGTGTGGCTGGAGGGACGGGAGCAACTTTCCGTCTACCTCTCGAGGGGCCTAAGTGCCGTACGAGCTTCAGCTTCTGCACTTGGTACTCCCAAGCCATCCAGACACCAGACTTTTTTCCAGCGTCTTCGTGTATTGAGAGTATCAATGCAAGTCTCGAAGCAAGGTCAGAGTCTAGTAAACCCTCGAAAATCATTGACCAGTACTTGAAGGCTCAGAAGGAAGCCGGGAGAAGAACGAGAGGGAAGCCACGAGCCACGGAGCCACGACCACCAAGGGCGGAGCCGCAAGCGACTAAGGCGGAGTCGCGAGCAACAAGGGCAGAGTCGCAAGCAACTAAATCTCGACAGGCGGTGAGCAAGCGTCGTCAGGGCTCTACTTCAACTGCTGAACCCGCTCCCAAGAAGGTTCGGAGAGACTTGACGACCGAAGTCTCTCGACCCGAAGACATCCTTGCTGTCGTTGAGCCACTGAGGGAAGAAGATATAGCTGAAGAGGATGATCATTTAATCCGCCCCCCTAGGTCGAGAAGCAAAGACCGTAGGTCTGTGGAGGAAGGGGAGCTCGTTGACAGAGCCACGACTGTTGACGAGGATGAGCAGCCTGAGATCGACATCATGAGCGGAGGAGATGTCAATATTCCGGGGGTTTCGGTTCAACCCGGGTCTTCACCTGCTCGTGAAGGGAGGAGATGAGGCACAACAACTGGGTCGCCTTGTGTCTTCATTTCCAGTCCTCGGCGGCAGTTGACCCTAGTCCTACTACTGGGGTAATTGGTGACAAGGCTCCAGCTGCAGAGGTTTCGCGCGAGGCGCTATCGTCTTCCTCACTCTCAGGGGAAAGCGATTTTGAAGACGATGTGACTACGGTGATGAACCCGCTCCTCCTGATCCGAGTAAGTTCTCCCATATTTCAGAGGAAGAGATATATAGGGGTGAGTCGTCAACGGTATCACAGCTGGCGATTATTCCCGTTGGAGGTACTCTTTTCACCTTTTGACCTGCTTTCCCTT